>WSXT02038620.1:0-13428 GCA_011762715.2 Neuroterus valhalla
TACAAATTTAATATATTTGTAGATTTATTGTATGTATTCTGTGAGAAGCGTATTCGTATATTGTCATAGGAATAATGGTTTCTTAACTTCTTCATTAGTACCTATTAATTTATTGGATATTCAAAATATTACAAAATATTGTCCCAAGATAAATATTTGCAAAAAAACGTCTTCAAAAAATTCAGATAAATTAAATTTTAATTTTCTCTATGCTATAGAATAATCATTGACCTAAAAGTACAGCCAGTGCCACCGCGCGGCTCCAGTCAAATCTCACGTTACATTTATTCTACAGGCCTTTATAGGAGTGCCACCAGCCTAGGAACAGCCACATAACTTCAGAATACACGTACATTAACAAAATTTAGCACAATAAAACTTTTATCGATTTCACAAAGAAAGAAGGGTTTGAGAACGTCCGTTAGGATGTCCTCCAGTTTTCGAGACTAAATATTTATTATTTTTGGAAAAAAACCGGTGAATCTAGAATCGATAATTTCCTAAGGATCACATGGCGTTAAATATAAAATGCAAGGAACTTTATATTTTGCATATAGGAATAGAATTTATTATTGATTTTAAAGTTTTCGTCTTGATTTGGTCTTATTGTTGTCGTTGAACTTCGATGATATTTCAATATTTGTTGTGATTAGAGTCATTGATAAGTAAAAATATTCAAACGCACACATATGTTGTTACATGTTCTAATATATACCTTATATATTCATTGCTAAATGTCGTTAAAATAAGATTGTTTTACAAAATATGGAGACCATGTATTCCCAACGAAGTTGGCAAATTTTTTAGCCCAGTCCACATTTTCATTCCAACCCCCCCCCCCCCCCCCCATGTTTGACACCTTCGCTTCGCCCCTGACCATATTATATGTTTTTTGGGTCGCTGAAACCGAATCCAAAGTCCCTTTTACCCCATCACGGCAGGATTTCGACATAACCTCAAAAAGCCTCAACAGTCACCTAAAAATGATATTAGGTCAAAAAACTGACGTGGTAGGATGAAATGAATTTCGGATTTGGTTTCAGCGACTCAAAAAACATCAAATATGGTCCACCACTCAGGCTAGCGTTACTTCTCATCTTATGGTGTCTCTGTCTCTGATAGGGTAAACCGGATTTCGAGTTCGGTTTCAGCGGGCCCAAAAACAAATAGTAAACATGATCTGACCTCCGAACCGAAAAATCGATTTTTTTTGTGTGGCTGTGTCATTATTATGGACCGTTCGAAAAGTACGTCACACTGTCAGGAAGGAGGGTGGTAAACCGTTTTTGTGATGATTTGTGGTGTGAGGGTGGAGGAGGGAGGGTTTGACTGGAATGAGACACCAAATATGGAAAAGATGAATGTAAATAACAAATTTTCTGAAATTCCTAACAAATAAGAATTATTTGGCGAAGTACAACATCTTATTACCAACCCGCCTCCCCCTCCTTCTCTTCCCCTCCTTACCGCTTTTAACCGTATATCTCCTTTACTCTGCGAGAAATTTCTTCTCTACTCCTATTGAAATTTTCAACGAGAATTCATACTTTTCGGATGAAAATTCGAATATTTGTTTTCATCTGAAAAGTTTATTATCCCAATACTTCTGGAAAATTCATGTTTTTTTTTTGTAGATTTGTCTTTTTTTGAAGGAAACTAATCTTCTCCATTGAAAAATCAACTACTTGGTCGGATGTTGATGTATTCAATCGAGAACGCATAGGGGACGTAGCTCTATCTCTTTCGTTCCAAATATAACTTTTATCTGAAAATCCAGTAAATCCATTTTTCTTTTCATGCCAATTTTTATATTCTGTTTTTGTTGAAGAATTCCTCGCTCTCAACTTAAAATTCGACTATTTGTGTAAAAATCCTTTATTTTAGTTCAAAATTCGAACTGTTTTGTTAGAATGTTGCTACTCAATTAATGTCCACTCATCTCGGGTTATAAGGCCGCTAGTTATTGTGCCGGCTTCACGGTTATCCACGCTTGACTGCTCCTGTATCTCCCCTCACGCGAGCCTTGACGGCTTATGCTGAAGACCATCGCTTGAGTAGGGAGGGCGGTACTGCGGAGTTTGAATTTGTCAACTCGGCGACTCTCTGCGTGCGGTGTTCAGACACTATATGCGTCCCTGAGTTTTGTCATAAGCGTGCGCGGTCGTTGCTTCAAATCCTATTTGATCTGGATTTCGATTGCACTAGGTGTAAGGCCTTCTACCCCTGATAGCAGCCTTATAACCCGAGATAAGTGTATTCTATTACTCGTATAAAATTTATCTATTTGTTTAAAATTGAACCTTATGCTTAAAAATTAATATTTTCGAATCAAAGTTTCAATTTCTTCCTAGAGGGTTCGCCTTTTCAGTTTGAAAATCGAATAATTTGGTTCAAATTTTGTTACTTTCTCAACTGGAAAACCTAGCCTGGTTGCAAATTTACCTATTTTTTTCAAAATTACACTTTTTAGTTAAAAAAAAAACTCCCGTTGGAAATTTAGATTTTTGTGTTGGAAAATCGTCTTTTTGGTCCGAAATTTAAACTGTTTTGTTGACATTCAAACATTTCTAATTCAATATCCATATTTGTGGTTTGACAATTCTACTGTTCTCCAGAGAATCCGCCTTTTTGTTTTGAGAATTCATGAATTCTCTTTAAATTTTTGTTCTCTTTTGACCAAGGAACGTTTTCAGGTTCGAATTACACATTTTTTGCAGAAGATTTGTCTCTTTGTTAAACTTACTCCTTGGATGAAATTCCATCTTTTTTGCTAATAATAACCATTGTTTTTACAAATTCATTTTTTGTTCTTGTCAATCTAGTTAAAATACTACTATTTTCTTGGGAATTTGATTATTTTTATGAAAATTCATTCTTGGTAAACATTCATCTTTTTTTCAGGAAATTTGTCCTTCTACATTGGAAAATTCAATTTCCGTATGAAAAAATATTTTTTTTAAAATTAAACTATGTGGTTGAAACCCCATCTTTTCAACTCAAAAATTTATAATTTTGAGTTCTCAGTTCAAATATTTTGTTCGAAATTCAATCATTTAATCGAAAATTTGATTTTTATGTTCAAAAGTCATTTTCTCATCCAGGGATTCAACTGCTCTGTGCAAAGTTCCCCTCTTTCACATTGGAAACTCTCACTTTTGGTTGAAAAAATCAACTATTCATCTAAAAATTTTGTTTTTTCCCTGAAAAAAATCAACTATTCAGTTGTAAATGTAACAGTGAGGTTTAACGCTTTTTTTTTCTTCAATTCAACAACGCACTTTCTTAAAACATCTTCCTTCGTTTAAAAAAAATTCTTGTGGGGTTAGACGTGTCAAAGATTCTTATTCTGCCTTAAACTCTACTTCTTTCTCGAATATTCATTCTTTGGCAAAAAAATAAAGAAAGCATCTGGGAATTCGATATACTTTAATTCAAAATCTCAAGCGTCTATTAAAATGAATTTGAAAATAAAATTTTGGAATAAGAGGTGGGAGAAGGTGTTCGTATTTGTAACATTACTTTTAAAATTGCAAGAAAATCGAAAATGGGAGTTGAATAATGAATTTATAATTAAATTTTAATTTTCGTCTTGATTTAAAATTTGAACTGTTATGTCAAAAGTTCGCAATTTCAAATTAAACATTCTATCATTCTTGCGGAAAATTCAACTATTTGTTACAAATGAACTTTTTGGAAGGGAAAAGATGTAAATAGTGATCGAAATAGTGTGACGTAGTCTTTGAACATCCCCTCATTATAAATTAATGATTTAGTTCTATGACGTTAATTTCAACTAGAATAAAAGTAAACTATTACTAGGATGAAAGATTAAAATACAATGTACAGTTGATTATAATTAAAAATATAATTTAAAATAAGTCTCTTCCTTTCTATATTTCTGGTGGAGAAAGAACCCGATATTATCACGTGATGTATGTTTAGATGCATACTTAGGTAGCAATACTATCACTGTGTATGTTAGACAATTGTGAATATTTTTTAATAGGTTTATAAATTGTTGGTTGTTTGTTCTCCTCGTTAATTTGGAGTGTTAGAGCAAAACTAAAAAAAAAGAGTGTTCGAGGATAACATAATTATAAATTTGATGTGGAAATGTGTGGGAGGTATAAATGAATCTGTAAATGGAATGGATTTTAGACTATTTACTACTATTTATATGTTATACGATAAAACACTATTAGTAAGTTGTATACCTAAATTGGCACTGCGAAGTACGTATAAATAGCGTATAAAACTATCACGTTGTACATACTGTTGTATTTAATCCGATCACGCCACTGTCACTGATAAAAATTATAAACGATTGTCATACACACTTCACTCGCATTCCCCATCAAATAAACTCATTCGCTGACGAATTCGTTGGAAGTTCGGATGTGAAGTGATTTGCAAACTAATGTGATTTTTTATTTATAAACCTGTGATCTTTATTCTATAGCTTTGTTGACATGGAGAAAAAAAGACAGTCAACCTGAACTTCAAGCGTGTCAGATCGACTTTATTTGAGGTTTAACTATTAGACAGCCCGCTAAATGGTGTGGAG
This sequence comes from Neuroterus valhalla, assembly GCA_011762715.2. NCBI lineage: Eukaryota > Metazoa > Arthropoda > Insecta > Hymenoptera > Cynipidae > Neuroterus > Neuroterus valhalla. The sequence goes on from WSXT02038620.1 coordinate 4,565, forward strand.
TACCATCCGTGGGGGGTCAAAATTTTGAGGTTAGCTTCACTACCCAAGAGAGTCGAGTTGAAGATGCTGAGGCGTAAACCTGATTACCCTAGGAATGTTAGATCTATTATGTGCACATACTCATAATGATTATCTATCACTTTGATTTTGTAGCGGTTCTAAACGTTCGAGAATTTTCTGTAAACCGATTTACGTGGATGCTCTGACCACAATACAAATCCTTCACCTACAAGAGTCACAAAGAAAAGGGTGAAATTCTTAGCTCTTGAAAGTTTTCTGTGGGTAGAGTACATTTAAAGCAAAACGATGCTTCGAACGAGCATTCGAGCTTCAAAAGGACGCGGCTGGGGATCGGTGTGTGATGACCAAGATGAAAGCATATGGAGAAAGCGTTACGAAATCGTCAAGAAAAGGCTTGAAGGAATTACAGTTGGCTTGCGAGAAAATAAAGATCAGGAAAGCAGCAGGTCCAAGTTACATCCCCCCTGAAATAATAAAACGAGTAGTAATGCTCAGGCCAGGCTACGTGCTTGAATCATAAAACAAACTTGCAATAAACGGGAATTCCTCAAGAGAATAGAAGAGAGCAAAACTGGTTTCACTAAGAAAGGGAAACAATTCAATCGAAGACCCAAGATCATACTGAACGATTTGCCTCCTGGATATGGAAGGAAAGCTACACGAATACTTGATACTCAGTAGACTCAAACTAGAACTCGAACGTGCTGGAGGTCTATCAGAAAACCAGTATGGCTTTAGAGAAGGCTGCCAGACTGTAGATGCCATCAAAGAAGTTGTAGCCGCAGCAGAGCAAGCAGCTGGTTACACTAAACACAGCAGGCGCCTCTGCGCTGTCTTAACTCTCAATGTCAAGAACGCATTCAATAGCGCATCGTGGCAGGTCATACTGGACGAGCTCAGGCACCGGGAAGTCGACGGAAGATTGCTAAGCCTCTCAGCATCGTAGCTTTCTGAAAGAAGAATAATACTCGAAGCGGAAAGCAGAAGACATGATAGGGAAGTCAATAGTGGGTTCCCGCAGGGTTCAGTGCTAAGCCCAACACTTTGGAAGGTGCAGTATGTCAGTCTACTGAAACTCAACCTACCCGAGGGTATGAAGCTAATAGGTTTAGACTATGAGATGATTATCAGGGATTCCTCAAATGCGGCAATGATAGTGGTAGTTTTGGATGAAGGAAAGGAAGCTGGAGATAACGCCACAAAAAATTGAAGCCGTACTTCTGACTTCTAAGCGTAAGGAAGGACAAGTACGTTTCCATATACAGAGAACGACAATATATCAAAGCAAATGCCTACATCAACTTGGTGTATGGCTACGTACCGAACTGAAATTTACGAAGCACACGTACAAAATAGCACAAAAATTAGACAGAACCATGGCTGCTCTAGCAGCCCTCATGCTGAACATTAAAGGACCAAGAGCTTCTAAGAGACACGCCCTAACTTTGTTGTTTACTCCAAGATATTGTATGCTGTCCCTGTTTTGCAGAGAGCACTAGAGACACAAAAACCCCTAAAGCAACTTGAGAGGATCCAGGATATTATGGACATAAGGGTCTGCAGTAGGTACCGGACGATTATGGTTGAGGTGATAAGGGTCTAGGGTAATATACATCCGATAAAACTGCTGGCAAAGGAAAGACGAGAGACTTACGAAGGGCGATTGCGAGAAGAGGCTAGGAGAAGCTTGATGGAAAGATGGCAAAAAGAGTGAAATCAAGGAAAGCACGGTCATCGGACGCGAAAGCTGATATTCTCCTGCATAAGGTGGTATGAAAGCAGAGACACGTTTAAAAGAGAAACAGGAAGAGACTTTACACCAGAGAGTATAATGGGCACTCTTCTCGAACCTGCAGAAGGATGGACGAAGGCATAAAAGACCGTTTAGCACATTATCAGAAAGCAGAAGAAGAACACAGAGAATTTAGACGTCAAATAGCTTAAAGACAGCACTCGCATTGAAGTAATGCTAGCGCAGTTTCTGTTGCAAAGTGTCCATTTTTTGGTCGAGTCCCACATACAGTGCGTGAATGCATTTGCCCATACCTCTATAAAAAAATCAAATCAAATTCTTCGACATCCAAAAATTCAAGAAATGCTGAAGATGTTCGGAAATGACGTGAATTTGCAATGTTGAAAAAAATTTTGTACTAGCATAAGCCTTTTTTAGTCCGTTAATGAGTTTATCTAAACCCTGGCTGGGTTTCAGCATAAAAAAAAAACAATCTACCATTTTTTCATATATTTGAGAGCGGAAGCGAGAGGTCTAAGTGCCAGTTGGCCTGCATCTGAGTAAATTTCTGGACCATCAAGTGCATCTGCATCTTGCAGAAGTTTTTGACCAGCATTTCCTGCAAAAATATCTATGATTTTTTACGATAATGTTCAACTTTTTTGGCCACAGTAACGCTCTTGCAATTGTAAGCGGCGACACTAATCTGTTCCAGAACAAATGGTTGACATAGACTCATTGAATATCTGTTTAGGGAATCAGACATTTATAATAATAAGTACATTATCATCTTCTTTGAGAAAAGGTGAGTGAATAGTACTATGATTTCCCATTGCAGGTTTCTTATTCCCACCTACAAGAGTGAAATCAGGATAAGTTTTTAGGCGTGAGCAAGCGTCACCAACTTCAAAGAATTCCAACTCAGCAGTGGATTCATTATCTTGCACACTATCAGTTGAATCGTCTTCTTTATTCTCTTCCAGTTCTTTATGTGAAATAAAACAGTACGGGCCAGGATACATTGAAGTGGCTGTCCGTTGATCAATACGACGAGAAGAAGTTTGAAATCACTAAGTAAAAAAAAGGAATGTTGATGAAGTTGGTTAGATTGAATAAGGATTGTACAATTTCATAAAATTCTTTTCATCTCATACAACAGCTTACAATTTCTGTATTTCAACACACGTTAAATTAGGTCTTTTTTGCACAAGTATCGCGTTTAGGATAAGGATTCCTTCTTTCCATTCCAAGCGAAGCAGATTTATTACATTAATTTTTTTCATCTGTTTAGCTGAAGAGCCAGTATCAGCGTGACAATTATATGAAGCTTCGTAAAAACAATAGGGTTTCACAACTGTGTTTAAAGTAACTCTTAACGAACGGTCAATTGTACTTAAAATTTAATTACGTGCTTTATTAACTAGATGTGCTGCTATCGTTAAAGTCGCTAGATAAATCAATTTTTTTTCTAACGTCAACGTAGCAACTTTCTCTTTCTGCTTTTTTTTGTTTCTACATCATGTTCACCAAAAATCAGTAAAAATATTGATATGCACCCTACTTGCGGTAGCTAAGGGATTCCATATCGTCTGGGTAGAGAGAGGTAGGACACGATGAAATAGAATGGAGAGTGATCAGATTCCCCGGAGAAAGGGAGTGTCGGGACGTCATGCGCAATGAGTAGTGCGCAAGAAACTTGTGTCAGCGACTCAAGTCCGGTGACGTTGGACCAGATAGCTGATCGTGCTGGGATAATGAATCACTGTAATCCTGCGCGGTAGAGATTGAGTTGGTTTCTGCCAGGCAGCTCTGGTGAGGGAGAAAGAGAGAGAGAGTAGGCCGTCTAGTGGAGCTTCGCCGTTCCTCTGCTCCTCAGAAGTAAGGGTGGAGGAAGTTTTACGAGCTCCCTGGAGAGATTTTTCATACATTCAAGTTCGGGAAAGAGCTTTGTAGAGACAGCAAGAATACCCGCTGATTGACGGAGGAGGTGGTTTTAGATTGGTTTGATAGCATGTATGCACACTATCGGATTCAGGAAGGAGAGTGGGAAGTTGGCAGTACTGAGGGAAACTCAGAGCTTGTCGCGACAGCATGTATGCACGCTGACTGACTGATAGTATGTATACGAACTACCGGTGAGGGAAGGAGGAAGAAAGGAAATAAGAGAGGACTCACCATGGTATCTGAACAGAGGCTTTCTTACTCAAGTAGAGGAAGTCCATCTGAAGTGGATTGAGCAATCTTAGTCGGAAATCGCATTAAATACTCTTGCAGTCCACAGGAAACGAAAGTGTATCTTCCTTATCCCGCCATGAACATACGACCTGCAAGTGTGTGAAATTTTTCTGTAGACTGAACGAACATATTTGGTTTACTCAACCAAATATTTGTCAGCTCTACTCTCTAAAGAAATCACAACTATTATAAATGATCAAAGTGCAGAGAAGTGATCAATCAACTACATTTAAAACGTGGTTAGTTGTTCTTCACAAGCTGAAAGAGACCGCATGCGCAGCTGTGTGTTTGGTAGAATCAACAAAATTCGGCATAAGACGATCTCTGAGGAGGCTCAGCTGACTCTTCACATTGTCTCGCACCGACCTCAAGTTTGGTGCGATCCGGAATGGGACTGTGCTTAACCTGCGACTAACCTATATGAGTGATGGCGAAGACTCATGCCGGATACCTTCCTCAGTGGGAAGTAATTTAAAATCATGAGATTCTCTGATTCTGGAATGAGAAATTTAGAAATATCATATTCGAAATCTTCTGTTTCCTACAATTCCAACGATATGTTAACGGACTTCGTAAGTTAAAATTGGGAGTTAAGCTTAGTTGAAGGGTACCTTTAAAACAAGTCCACAGTGAACTCTGTTCCACACCATCATTAGATCGAGGTTAAGATGCGTTTTCTTCAACGTGGTGATCCCTAGTAAGCCTAGTCCACTCGTCAATCAAACATGCATTTTTTTTTTATTTCGTTCAAGTGAATGTACATTTTTTTAATAGTTGACCGTGGAGTGCGTGTAATGGAGTTTATCTTCACCTCACTTCTCTTTCCAACAGTCCGTAATTATATGTGTACCATGTAGTGTTAAACGTATTCTGCCGTCTCTTCTAAAGTTTAAAAGTGAACTAATGGCAAAATGTGTCATTGCGGGTCCAGGTCAAATATAAAATTTAGATATACTCATATAGACAAACCTGACCCATCCTAACTATCGCTGTTCGGCTAGACTATTCAGGTATGGGAAACATAACTTTGGGACCTGGAGTATTTTCTGGGATGCTCAATGTCTGAAAAGCTAATTTGTTACAAAAAAAGGTTGAAGATGCTCCATTTGTTCATTGGAATCAGCTTTGTTATCGGCATGCTAATACGTTGCATCTGATCATTCTCGAAAATGTGTTGCCTAGTACACAAATAATCACGGACTGTTCGGAAGGGTATTGCCCAAAAATGCATGTCCAATTGACAAGTGGACTAGGCCTATACTGGAGATCACTTGATTTGAAAGTAACCTTTATTTAAGCTAAATTTCTCATTTTCAACTTTTAAAGTCAATTTACATATCGTTGGAACTGCTGAAACATTAGATTTCGATTATGATATTTCTAAAGTAATAATTCAGAATTGACGAACCTAATTTTTTGTAATTACCTTCCGCTGAGAAAGATATCGGGCATGAGTAGTAGCCATCACTGATAGGTTAGCCCAGGGGTATGTCATGACAGTCATTCCAGGCTTCAAGAAGTTGATTCCTAACTTGAATCAGCGGAGAAACCTCGGAACTGTGTCGCTGCTCGCCTTTCGCCCAAATATCAAGGTTAAATTTTAAAAAAAGATTCAGAAGTGTCCACTCAACCAAAATGTCAGTGTCAACACCTGATGTCAAAGATAGCCATTGAAATATTTTATCTGAACTTTCCAGAACAGTTGCATTTATAACCCAAAAATGTAAATTTTGAAGGAAAACTTCATTTTTCATCAGAGAGGTAAGAGAATCAATGAAAGAATCTTGTACAATATATCCACGGATTGTCAAATGAATTTTTAACAAACAACTAACTTTAAAATAAAAAATTGTTCGAAACTTTATTGATTTTGGAATTTATCCCGTCTGGTTGGAAATGAAATGATTCCGTTTGAAAGGCAACTATTCTCTTGAAAAGCGAAACTTACATTCAGAAATTCAAGGTATTGGTTGAAACTTAAACCACTTCGTCTGAAATTCATTTTTTTCGTAGATACATCTCTGTGGTTCAAAGTTCATTCGGGGTTTGGTTAAAAAAAGATCGAGAAACTATTCCAATTTTTTAAAATTCATATTTTGGTTGCCCTCTTTGCTAGATAACTCATCTTCTATAGTGTGAATTAATGTTGTTGTTGTAAATTATATTTTTGTTGCGTATGGTAAAGATTTTGAGATAGAATCACACAATTCGATTAAAAATTTATATTCAGTTTCAATCAAAATTGCATCGATGAAGAATGTCGCATTTTAAAACCTTCAAAGTAAAAGTTTACAAATGGAACTTTGAGAGTCCATACGCTAAAATAAATTTGAAATTAGGAGGGGGTAAAACAAAATGGACCTATGCACCCAGTGAAAAATTTAATGTGCGCACCCGATTGACATATGGGTCTTAGGAGGTTTTTTGAAAATTCACGTTGCTTACATTTGAGAAGCTTTGTTTGTGACTCTTTTTCCTGGCATCGGAAAAGCTGGAAAATTTTATGCTCGTGCTTGTCACTCGACCTCACAACGACATAAAATTTATGGTGTGCGGTAGACGTAAAATAATATTTTTATGCTCGCATAACCGGAGGTGATCTTTGTCCGCCATCAAGGAGCAAACGCGTGACATGCGGTAACGTAAAAACTTTCGGAAGTGAAAATGGGTGCGTAAAATTCCTGCTACGGTGACCAAAGTTGAAATAAAAGAGGCGTTTAGACATATTTTTATTGAGCTATTTTGCAATATATAAAATGGTATGAATCCCTGTATGGAATCTGTTGGATTCTATAAGAATGACTCGGAAAAAAAAGATTGTGTATATAGGATGTATCAATAATTTTTTTCAAATTTTTTTCAGCTGAATATCTTATCCGCACATGATCTCCCTGGCATAAATCCGCACTACTCTTGCCAGAGCCTTTTCTCAGTTGTTCTCATGACTATATCAATTATTTTGGTAAATATTTTGCCTCGATCACCCTTCTTCTTTTAGATGAGGACAATTATCGCTTTCGTCCAACAATTCAGAACTTCCCTGTTCACCGTAATTAGGAATTTCAGAGGTTATACCACCCACATCAGCAGCCTCACCATTCTTCAGTTTTCAATTACGAGATTATTACCTTCAATACCGATTCTCCTATCGACACCTACAACGGAATCGTCTAACATAACTGCATCACGGTTTTCATGCTCGATGGCTCCCACTCCATACAGTTTCTCGAATAAATCACTCATATTAACTCTGTCCATATTCCATATCACTTTACCATTAGCATTTCCAATTCCAACTATCTCAGTGCTAGTATTACTTTCCTAATCTTTACAACTCATTTCCAAAATAGTTTCTTATTTCCTTCAGAATCATTTTGCATTTTCGCACCTCCTCCTTTTTTGATTTCAGCTTTGTTTGCTTATGCTGGTATATTTGCTTTGCCCTTTTTATCTCTATAATTATATACTACTCTGGTCTTTTTCTTACGGCTAAGTCAACATTCTCGAGTACGCTTCTTTTTTCTCGTTGACTGCCACGCATATTCCGTCATTCCACCAAGCATCACTAGACTTTCATCCTACTGTAGTAGTACTATACATACTTTCGATGAACTCTTGAAGGTGCCACCTCGCAGTATTAGCCATGCACCCTCTACATTCTTGTTGCCTATCTTTGTCTGCTAATCTCCTTTGCGAGGCGCCAAATATTTGCCATGCTTTTCACGATATACTAGTTGTACTCCTAGTTCCTGCAGATTCTCTATTCTTACTCGCGTATGCTTTGATTTATTAAATTATCTTCTTCCGCTTGATCCATGACCTAGATTTACTTTTTAAACTATGAGGTTATGATCTGTTCCGCATTCAGAACCTTTCATCACCCTCGTATATTTTACAAGTCCTCTTAGTATTTCGTTCACTGCAACAAAGTCGATCATACTGTGGATTTCACCTCTGCACCAAGCACATTTATCGTGCGATTTTTGACCCCTCGATTCATTCCTGGCTGCACGGTTGTTGGTGCCTAATTGGTTCTGCCCCCCCCCCCCTAAGCGTCCCTTAAGCACAGTTCAAACAAAGCGTGAATGAAACACTCGTTTCAGGATATCATTTACCTGAAATGGAAATTATCCTTGGTAGTGTACATTTTATCAAGTTAAGCAGGGTGTGATTCGCCGTGCACTTGGGGTACAGAGTTTTATTTTGAAAACTTTGTCGACCATACGCCATGGTCTGTATAACATTACAAGGTACGTTATTTGCACCTTGTAACATTTGGACCCTACTCTATACACCCAGGTAGCCTGCATGCATGCAAAGCAGACTATCTTTTTACGAGGTATACATTATGACCGCTGATCTGCATTATACCCTTGATAGAGGATAGTCCTTTATTTTAAGGTTGAAACGCAAACACTTTTCGATGCCTAATGTTACATTCCAGGCGCTGCTATCCATTCAAACTTGAAATGAGAACACCGATTTTTATGTTCTTTTTATCACACAAATTCATTCAAAAATTCGGTTTCGAATTCGTATCTGTTATTGGAAAGTACAACTGAAGCACGCCAGTGCACAAATTAATCAAGAAAAGCGTCATGCTTCGAACTTGTAGCGCTTGAAGTCTTTGGTTATATCTGACTCTCTAAAACTCTATGTTCAAAATGACAAACTTAGGATTCGCAGGTCCTGAGTAGGTTTTTAGCAGGTTTCGTGAAGAGAAATTTAACAATCTTCGCTATGCGCGCTTTTTTATAATCAACGATTGGGAGGATCACAAAATAGGTTCCCGCCCGCCCCCCCCCCGTCCGGTAAACCACACAAAACATCACCACCACAAACACATCTATGCCCAAAAAAAAGCAAAAAACACCAC
>WSXT02038631.1:0-28147 GCA_011762715.2 Neuroterus valhalla
AGTATAGAAGTTGTTTACTTGGAGACTTGCGACGCACGTATTCACGAGACTATACATACGGTCCTGAGTGTATACCTTCGCCTAGTCAGTCGTCGCTTCGAATCTGGTTCGAACTGGATTTCTAATTGCTTCTCGCGTTGGGACTACAACCTCCGATACTGGCACTCTTCTCGGCGGTAAGTGTATTTTAATTTCATTTGAAAATATTTTTAAACTCTTCGCTGCAATAAAAACTAATAAATTCCAAGGCGAATTCATTGAGAGTGAAAGAATCCGGCTTTATAAAGAATAGAATAATTAAAAATTTTTTGGGTAGAATCTAAACTTCTATAATAGTACATTTCCTCTATTATTCACGCTTTAACGCATTGTAATACAACCTAAGGTATTCCCATATGTTTGATTGCTTTTTATTTTATTCTAGATAACGAAATCGGTGAGTCCTGCAATCTTACTGATTGTTATCGGAAACAGAAATTTCTCATCCGATTCTCCGTATAATGTCATTTTTTTACTCACTTTTATTTCTTTTTTATATCGAGTTAACAATGAGTAGTGATTGTTTATTCCCATGTTCAGATTTATGGATCATACAATTCACGTCAGTTTTTTTCAATGCAGGCTTTCTTGACAATAGGAAATCAAACTCCAATTTCAAGCTATTACAGCATGAGATGTCAGAGACGTACCCAATTATAATATACAGTTGAACCTCGATAAGTCGAAGTGATCTGGGACCGAAAAAACCTTCGAATTATCGAGAATTCGAATAATAGAACATAGAAGTATAAACGCAAATAATTTGTTTATACGTTAATTATGCGTCCCGTAGAACGTATAATGGATTCCTTCTTGTACATTTGACATACGCAGTGTAAAAATGTTTTTCCAAATAATATTATAATGCCAACAAAACCATAATCAAACATGAAACTTTTGACAGGCTGAGAGGGATCCAGGAATGCGAGAAAATGGTAATATGCAATCATGTTCATGCCTGTTATGGAGAAGTTTTGAATTACCAATAAGTTACTCAACGTAAAAATAATTTGGTGTCCCCAAAATGGGGCGTTTCGTATCTTGAAAATAGTAGATTATTTCGAAAATAGTAGAGGAGTTCCCAACCATCTCACCCTCTTGTGAGATCCAATGCACGGGAGTGGGCGGACGGCGCGGCAAGGCCCACTCTTGAAATAAACGCCAGTCCCCACTATTCGCAACGGACCAATCACATGTAACTGCCTTAGTTATAGATATGCGTTCGTCGCAGTTGTTAGTTAGTCATTGCTGTTCTTCTAATTAATAAGGTTATCATCATGGCGGGACATACAATTCTCTTCGAATCATCAGGAAATTCAAATTTTCGAGGTTTTCTTCTATCTGCATGCTCATATTCATCTCTGAATGGGTTGAACATTTTCACATCAATAGAATGGATCACACGTTGACGAGAAACTCAAGCGACGGAAGACATTGTTCTAAACCGCGGAAACACACTACAACAATTTATTACAATTTAAGGAAATAATTGATATCTACGACAAACCAAAATAGAAATAAACTTCAAATTTTTTCTCCCTTTTCCTCCGACCGTTGATGGAAAATTGTGAAATAATACCTATTTTTAGGTTTGGTATCTGATCCATTTATTCTCAAGTTATTCCATTTGTTCCTACTACTTTATTGAGCTACATTATATATGCATTTATATATATTTTGAAACACACTAGGGCGCAAGAAACATATGATTATATTCGTGTTTTAAATTAACGTTGATACCATTTTCAATAACCTTCAAATCCGATTAGTTCAATGCTGATTCGACTAACAAGATATTACTGTAAAGCGAAATGTATATTATACATTTGAATGGAAGATAACTCACTGCAATATCTGGAATTTTTCAATTTAGGGGGTCCCCTGCTAACGTGGTTTCAAAAAAGTGATTTTTTTTACATATTTAGAATCTGCACGATACTAGAAATGTACCATATAAAGGATTTAATCCAAAACAGAATCTTTTGCAAGATATCGGTGGCCAAACATAGCCACTTTCTGTTATTTGACGCGCTTTCGCATCATTGCTCATCTTTAAACGCGTTTCCCCAAAAGTTGTGTTTTTCAAAAGTGTTGGCAAGGGCCTGACTAGAGTATTTGAGATATTATTTGTTTATAAATTTTTAATTTTTCGTCAGAGGTGTTGCTATGGCTGCTCTTTTGGAAAAACAATTTTTTTTACGTTTTTACAGCCCTCTCAGCTCAAAAAAATTGTGAAAATTCGATTTTCTTTTGTCGAACATCCATAATTTTGAGGATTTGTAAATCAGATTAAAAATCTTGTGTCAGGCTATAGCCAAAGTTATAACAAATATAGAAATTCTTTTTTCAGATTCATGAAGCCATACCTGAGAAAGCTTGCCACAAAGTCGGGTACAATTTTTGTTTGGAGGCGCGGTTGAAGCAGTCCCAAGGACGAAATGGTCAATGAATAAATGATTACAATATATCAATTTTTAGAGGAAAAATATACAAAATCAATACAAAAAACTGCATCTCTATATTATGTCTAGTTTCTTTGCCAATCATCCTGAAAGATACGCTCGAGAATCGAGCGCGTAACTAGACGACCCCCTTAACATTTTTGGCACTCAACAGTAGTATCCAAAGTAATATAATTCCCATAGAATCGGCTCCACGCTAAGGCGTATTAGATAATCAAGGCGAGTTTCTCAGATATTCAGAATAAGTATCTCAGATATTTAGAATAAGCATGTAGGCTATTATTATCCATTAGCTAGTATCCATTTTTCTCACTGTTTGATCAGATTTTTTATCATATTTTCAAGAATATCTAGAGAGACAATTAATTTTTACTCAAGAGTTTTTCTTTTCAATTCGTGGATATTGTCACTCTCTTGTAGTGTCTGCAATATAAATCGTTCCGAAAATCGTTTTTCGAGTTTATTCAACTTCCTAGGCGTGCCTAATCCATTCTTGTTTATTCTTGCCAACTCACATAAATAATGAAATTCCTTGAAAACATTTCCTCCATAAAATCCAAAGACGTTTTCACCGCTTACCATTAATTCAAATGTGCCTCCAGGAAAAAGCACAAGGAAAGGTACATTACGTTCTCTTCCGTCATCATATTCCACGCGGGTTCCCCAATAGGTGAGACCAGGAATGCGGGGAATTTCGATAGTTGGCTCCTGCTTTCCATGTGACATACAAAAAGTAAACTTTTGTGGAAGAGAAGTACTCGAGGTGGAAGAACCTTCGACATTGCTCTGTGAACTCAATTCTAGAAGATAAAAAATAAATATATAAATTTAGCGAACTCTTTATTGTATGTTATAATCATCTACCGAATTTATCTCAAGTTTCATACAAACATGTAAGAAATATACAGTTTTGGAAGTCAAAGTTGATCCCCTCACTCATCCCAAGCATATAACTAATATATAGAAAGTCGACTCAGGCACCCTTACAAATTTTCGAATAAAATTCGGAAACTCCTGGAGATTCTTAAATTTTTTTTGTTCCAATTGAAAATGAAATTCCAGAGACATAATGCCGTGTCAGTAAGGACAGAAACAGTAAGAAGAATAGGGAGGCATGTGTTTGGTGACACTGGAGAGTGAGGAAGACACATAGTGGGAAAAAAGAGAATGTTGAAAGTAAAATAAGAGGATGGCATGGTTCTAGGGATGAGGAAGAATCTTGAGGCAGGTCAGGAATCAGAGGAAGAGAGTAAACCAAAAAATTGAAGAAAGGAGGGAGGGGCAAAGAGTAGTGGTACTATATGTTTACAAGAGCAGAGGGGTAGATGAGGTATTGGAAGTAATAAGAAGTTGGGGGGAAGATAAAAGAAGAGAGGCTGGTATTAATTCGGGGGGGGGGGGGAGGCGAATCCGTAGAATAGAAATCAAAAGGAGAGGTATGGGATGAAGGGGAGAAGGTGTTTCTCAAGGAATCGAAATATGAGGCAATAAATCGAGAGGTTATAATATATCTGAATTGATAGGAGAAGGTGGATGGCTCATTGGTAATGATAATACGGAGGGGTACAAGAGCGGTGAAGGAAAATTCACAGGAAAAGGAGAAACAGTAATAGACTACATCCTAGCAGGAGGTAGGGTAGGGAAATTTATGGTAGGAATGCAACTGGGTGACGAGATAGGCTCAGAGGACTCTCTGATAGTAGCTAAATTTAAAGGGTGTCATAAACATTTCACAGATAAGAAGGAAGACGCTGGGGGAAAGAAAAACTAAAGGAATTCAGATAAGAAATGAAGAATAAGAATCTATAGGGTAAAGCAAATAAAAAGGCAGAGAAAATAAAGAAGAGTAGTATGAGAATGTAGAAGGGGAAAGATTAGCAAAAAGGAGTAAAGCATAAAGAAGCGATAATATGAGATAATTTTAAACGAGAAAGAGCACAAGGAAAAGGAAAGATATAAGAAAGAGGTGAACGAAGGGAAAGTATGGTAGGTAATAAATAAGAAATGAAAAAGAAGAAAGGGAGTAAATGATGATATTAGAATGAGTAAATAGACGAAGAACTTTAAAGAACTCTTGGTGGGGAAGAGAGAAAGGTTAGAGGAGAAGATAATAAAGGAAGGAAAGGAAGATACAAATGACATAAGTAGGGGGGGGGGGGGGAGTAAGCAAGGCAATCGAAAGGCTGAAAAGAAATAAGGCGACAGGAGAGAAGGGCATAGAAAATGAAGCTCTCAAATGTGGGGAAAGGGGGACAGGTTTTAGGAAAGGGATGGGAAAACAGATGACATAAAAGTCCTAAACTATCTGGTAAATATGTACTTGGGACGGAAGAAACTTGTGGCCTTGTTTATGGACTTTAAAGCAATTTTAGAATCAGTAAACAGAAGAAAATTGTGACAGGCAATGGAAAAAAGGTAAGTAGATGAAGAGTTTATAGAAAAAATAAAAGAAAAATTTACGGAGACAAGATTGAGAGTGAGGATAGGAAATGAGAAAGGAAAAGGATCCTAGACAGGAAGAGACTAAGTAAAGGTTCCTATCCAGCCCCCTATTGTTTAGTATAATGCTATCAGATTAAGAGGTGAAGCTGCTGAAGAAAGGGAAAGGAGGTACGGTCACATGTAGAAGTAAGCTTTTCCCTCTGGCATATGCGGATGATGTGATACTATTAGCGGAGGACGAGAGAGGATTGAATTTGTTGTTGAGAGAGTTTGAAGAGTATGTGAACAGAAAAGCTATAACAATAAACGTAAGCAAGACCAAAATAATATGCTTTCGGGATATAAAGAAGAAAATGAAGTACAAGTGGAAGTTAAACGTTAAAAATATTGAACTAGAAGAGGAACTCTGTTACATAGGGTTTTGGTTTCAAGAAATGGAACGCAACGTGCTCTAAGTTAAAAAAAGAAGGAAGTTTGCGAGTAGAATAATGGGACAAGTTTCGGGCATAGGAGAGAGAAGGTTTAGGGATGATTGCAGGATGAGAACAGGAACGTTCGATGTGGTTGTATGAGCAGTCGTGTGCTATGGAGTAGAAATATGGGGGTGGAAGGAGCAAAAGAGAGTGGAAAGTCTTCATATATCCTATATGAAGACTCGAGGTGGGTTATGGGGTTAAGTTAGAGTTCTCCAGGTTCTATGCTGAGGGAGGAATTAGGTAGAGACAAAATAGTAGTTTGGCAAGTGGAGAAAGAATGAAAGATTGAAAAAAAGCTGAAGAGGAGAGAGGGCAGCAAAATCGTGCAAGCATGTATGAAGGATATCAGGTCTAGAGAGGATAGATGCGATACAGAATGCTGAAAACGGGAAGGAGAGAGACAGTGAATGAGGTAAGAATGTGGTTTTCATGAAGGGAATGTAGAATGTCAGGGAATGGAATTGGAGATGTTGATGAGACATGTAGAGGAAAGATGAAGGAAAATTGTGGAATCACAGTACAACAGGTGGTATGAAATGGTCAAATGGATGGGGGAGCTATACCACATGACAAATTTGAGAAAGGAGAGTAAGTGGGATAGAGTGTTAGGCATTGGAGAGGAAGAGGAAGGCAGAAGTGTGAATGATTGTGTAAGAGGAATGCTAAATGAAAGTGGTCAGAGAAGAGGATGGATAGCGAGATTAGAAGAACTTAGGGAAAGAAAGTCAAGGGGTTTGCCCAGTAAAAAGGATTCAGATGAATGGAGAAAGTAAGAGTTGGGAAAATTATGAATTTAAAAATGGTAAGAGAGAAGGAAAGCCCTAGAAGCTCGAACATAGTAGTTTTCGAGCGTTGAATTTAGTTATATTATATAAGCGATACATTATATTGTAAATTAAGAAGTAGAATTAGGTTCCGATATAAACTGAAAGGGTGAAAAGCACATCTAACAAACATAAGGTGCCGTTATCTTACTTTCCTACAATAAAATTAAAAAAGGACTTCCATATAACTATTTCCATATGTTAAACGATTGGAATTTGGCAGAGTGGCACTAAGGTGAAATATTGAAACAGTTTTTAAAGGTATTCGTATATTCGTATATTCACGTATAAAACAACCAAAACGTACTTTTTCTACTTCCCACAATTAGGTAAAAAATGTAAAATGTGGGGAAATCTAGTGCTTCTTACAAACCTCAAACAACCAAGGTTTCTCTGAATTGTAAAATGTTTCAAAACCTAAATAAACTGCAATGTTTCGTTAATCACAATTTTCCTTTTCCTATATGTTACGACATTTGAATCCAGCAATGTGGCTTCTGGAGTATACAGATTCTTATTTATGGATTTCTTATTGTTCCAGAGCCACGGCTTATTGCACACCTTTCGGAAATATGCAAAATTTCTATTTATATGTATATTTAATTGTTTTACGGTAGGTTTACTCACGCGCAAAATTGAGCAACACCACGCAAGCAAATGATAAAGTGACAGTCTTCATTTTTTCTCGATATGAGCAAAGACAACGATAGAAAAGTCAAGAAGAATTCCGTATATGGAGATTACGGCTTTCATAGACTTAATTTCATAGGCTTAATTTTTTGATTTCTGAGTTGTGCATGACTTCCACTTTCATAATTATAGAACCTTGAGAAATTTTCAAGACATATAATGTTTTTCATCCAAACTAAATTGTAGTGGCAATAAATTACCTATTTTTTACAAAAAATACTAAACATGGTTCAGCTCATTAATGTGCTATCAATGTGCTGGTCATCGAACATCGAATAAATGAGAAGACAAATGAATGTGAAATCTTTTTAAACACCCGATTATTCTTTAAAATCTCCGTTGGTTCATGTTGAATCATTATCAACTGTGTTACCAACTGTCTAAACCAAGATCTGTCTTTGTCTGCCTTCTCAAGTGAAACTTATTCCACCTCCATCAAGGACAAATATACACATAATCAGTTATTGCAAGCGCAAATGATGATGGCTTCGTTGGACTCAAACATGTAGCCCTGATTAGAATTTTTGCCAATTTCATTTTCATGTACATTCTGCATCTGCATAGTGCATCAGGAATCGCCACCTCTATTTTCAGGATTTCAGCTTTCAAATCCTTGGTGTTTAGGACATTTTGCGAGTTTTTTTAGCTCATTCTAATCCGTTCGAGCTGCACCTACGTTATGCTGTACATTTTTTAGTTTATTACGACTGATTATTAAAAAAAAATTATCTTTATCTTAGTAGATCTAGGTTCCAAGGTACTGCTTGTTTTCCCTACGTTGGTTAACTGGAAATGCTCTCCTAGATCTTGTCTAAATTGGAGAATAAGATCCTTGTCTCTGCTGGAAAATATAAAATAATCAACGGGGCCAATAAAGTATATTTTTCTCTTCTGAGTTTCTTCAGAGGCATAACAAGTGTTTACTTTCTCTTGAGTGAAAATCCTGTAATATGCCTCTAGCTCTAGTATCTTGGTTTTGGGTCAGAGGAGAATTAAGTTAATACTAAGGCTACTAACATCTTAAGCTTTTTTGAAACAATGCAGGGACAACAAAATCGTCTCAAAATTCTTACAATCAAAAAACTATCTCAAAACATTTAAATCAAAATCCATTTTAAATAAAAAAAGTTTGCTTCTCTTAAAAGAAAGGATCATTCACATTAAATTCACTCTACACACTAACTCGAAGAAACTATAAGAACTCCACCATCTCTTATCTAAAACTCTCAGATCTGACATTTGATCCACATTGGACCGCATTACTGTTGACCAATCCGAACGGGTTTAAAATTTCTGTACCAGAAAACAAGAGACAAAATTTGACAAATCGCATCCAGCACTGCAAACACTACTAACCAACACTGTGAAAAATATTTTTAATCAACCTCTGAGTAATGAAATGATTTCAGTTCTATCTAAAGGACATAACTCTGCTGTGGCGCCTTCTGCCATTCCAAAAGAAGGAATAATAAGCAATTTAGAGTCAGTAATACATAAAACCTACCACCTGAAAAAGCACATGACATTAGACGGAGGATGGCCAACATAAAGGCAACATCACAGTTATTATGAACAAAACAGATTTCAACAACAAAATCAAGGACCCGTTAATTGACGATACCTACAGAAAAGCGAAAAAAGATCCCACCGAAACAGTAGTCAAGAGAACAAAAACCCTTCTAAAGGACTCCAAACTCAACAATAGCCAAACTGATACCCACTAATTCTAGTCCTCCAAGACTTTACGGACTACCAAAACTTCACAAAAACAACGCTACACTCAGACCGATCGTTAGCGCAGTAAACCCACCAACCTACAACCAAGCACGCTTCTTTACCGAAGAATTGAATCCTTTTACGGGAAATGCTATCACTCATGTTTAAAATTCCTTTGACTTCATCAAAAAGATACAACAGGTTCACATTCAACCTCAGGACATCCTTGTGAGTTTCGACGTAGTATCTCTCTTTAACGAAGAACCAATACCTGATACGAACAATGTTATCAAATCCTTCGCAAACTTTTCCTCTGAAATTGTACCTTTGATAGAACACTGTCTCAACAATACTCACTTATCTTTCAATAAACAATTCTACGAACAAACCTCATGGGCAGCAATGGGGTCCATAATTTAACCTGTAATAGCTTACATCTTTATGGAACATCTGGAAACTGAAATCTTCAGCCAGTCCAAGCTCACACCAGAACTGTGGTGCCGTTACGTTAACAATATTTTTGTAATCTGGAGATATGGACTGGACGAACTGCACAAATTTTCCGATTTCATCAACCAATTACATCCAAATATCCGGTTCACCATGGAAATTGAACAGAACGGAAAATTGCCCTTCTTGGACGTTCTAGTTTACGAAAGATCTGACAACACGTTAGGACATGACACAGCATTCCATTTGACAAAGCAACCGTCATCGCAAGAACGAACAATATTTTCCAAAGAAGGCATAGAGAAGCAATCGAAATCTTAAAGCGCCCTAATAATATGAATAGGGATAATGGATATAATACCAATCCAATTTGGCTTTCCGTTCTCTCGGTTAAGTTGATTGAACAATCAGATTCCACCAATTCCCACACTGGAATCCTTGACTAATCACATTATTTCATCATAATGGATCATCGTGAAAGCAATAAATCTAGAATCAAATAGATGAATTCCGCGAATTCACGAATGTATTTCATAATCAACTTTCGAACCCATCTCAAGTTTCATACAAATATGTAGGGAATATACAGTTCTAGAAGCTTGTCTTGATCTCTTATTGTGAATTTTTATATTTTAAGCTTCTAATCAGGGTTCAGCGATCACGAAACTCCTTCATCCTTAGAGAAATGATTCTACAAATTTGTTTTTTTTTTTTTAGGTAATGGATCTAAGTTTCTGCAAAGGTTAGAGTTAAGCTACTTCATCCGAAGAATCGCACATGTAGACGCGTTCAACAATTTCTATTTATTACTTAGTAACCAATTGAAGATACATGAAGCTTTATCAGTTCAAGTTGACTTCGAGGTAAAAAAAGTACGAGAAATTCTCGATGAACTAAAACTTCATGCAGACACGCTTTGGTATTGTTATTTATAACGCCTAAACTCTAGAGATTTTCAAAAATTCCTCTGGAGAAAATTCGCAATTTTGTGGCAAGTCTCCCGAACCAAATTGTCTCCCTGCGGCATCTCTCACCCTTGAAAGTGGAAAAATTGCGTCATCTCCAATAGTAGAATCTTGAGGCTTTGTTTTAAATCCTTATGACCTAAAGACAACTTGAGACTCATTTCCTTTCATTCCTTATGTTGCACCTAGAATATGCTGCACATATTTTTGATGTATTGTGACTGATAAGGAGAAAAAATCCCGTCTTCATCTTGTTTAATCTGTATTCCGGGGTACTGCTTCCATTTCCTTCGTTGGTTAACTGAAGATGCTTTCTTAATTCTTGTTCGGTTTGAGGAATAAGATCCTCTTCAGTTGCTGGTGGGTATAAAATAATCCACGTAGATATTGATAGGTATATATTTTCGCTCCCGGAGTTCTTTCCAAGGGGAAAAAACCCTCTGGTTGCTTTATTCAAACATTCTCTTCTGAATCTCTGTTTGAAAACGCGATGGTAAACCTGTAATTTGTCTGTACCTGCAATTGTCAACAGCGTGCGAAAGGTGGCTGCTCACACGACGGGTGCTGAGAATTTATAGTGGAGTTCTGTAAAAATCCTCGACTATGCTTTGTAGTCAGCAAAACACCTCCCTAACTTATTTTTAATTTGAACACCTCTTTGCATGCATTCACCTTTGCACCCATAGGGGTGCAAGGATTCATCATCAAATTCACCTTAATTATTCCTTTTATTTTTTTCGACATCTTCGTTCCGCTCTCCTCCTCGTCCTTCATCAATTTCTGACGTTTTATTCAGATATCCTAAGCGATATACGACTTACTGTGATCTGGTGCATGTTTGTTCCCAGCAATTGTAATCTTTTTTAGATCCCAGAATATCCTATAATTATGAATCCTCCTTCCTGTCCGTTCAGTTCACGTCTTTGTTCTTCAGGGATGTTGGCTAAAACTTTTATACCAAAATTTCCGACTGTTTGTGAAAATTATGAAGAGTTCTTAAACTTAGTATACCTTGGCATAGATGCTTCGAAATAACGAGGCAATAAGATGCAGGAACAGTTAATGAGCTATTTGAATGTGATTTCAAATGAGGGAATCATGATTGATAAATAGCATCTAGTAGGAAGGAGCGGAAATGCTCTAAACATTTATTTAGCAGACGATACAAACTGAATCTTTTTGGAATACATGACTCCTGATGATGGGACAAAATATTTTCTTGGCGATTTTAAAGGAGATGCTTATGAGACCTTGTATAGAAACCATGAATGCATCTCGTGCTCCATCCAAAATATAAGGGAATTAGCCACCCTCAGCATTTGTTTCAACATAATGCTTCTGACCATGACCTTTGCAAAATCCTTGACGCATTTGCTAGTGATATTTATTTCTAAACATGAGAAGAGAGTTTACATGCCTATCACGTTGACATCAGCGGTTTGCAAGTAGTATGGGAAATCGATTCGACGCAAGCTTGCATGCAGAAATGGAGCCAATCGCAAGCGAAGATGCGAAACCCTCCTGGTCCTTACTACACTACCAGTCGAAAGTTTGTGTTCACTCAATAATTTCCATCATATGTAAGAAATGGGTTTCTCCCAATAATTGATATTTATTCGTATTGTTTGCAATAAAATTCTCATGCTTGCAACAAGATATGGGATGAGCTCCACAAAGATCTCAATATATATTCTAAAATGTTTGACTCTAATGTATTATTTAATGTATTCGACGTGGATTCGAAAGTAAAGCGAATGAAGCCAATTTTTTGACCGGTGGTGTATAATATGATTAGCACTTTTAACCGCGTCCAGCCAAGCATTCTATTACGAAGATTAAGGAAGAGAAGGATCCCTATTCACATCTCTAACTTTTCGGTTTATATGACTTGCCTATGAACAAGTACGTCTCCTATGAAGGCTCTGATATCTTCCCAATCTTTGCGAGGTACCCTTCTCGAGGAACCTCTCATAGCTATTCTCATTTTCCTTATACAGTTCATCGCTGTAATCCTTTGTTTGTTCTCCTAGTCATTTGCTGTAAAATTCATGCTTACGATATCCTCATGTACTGCAAGAGTGGTAGTGTCAAGGAAATAATGGATTCGACACAAAAGGCTCTTTTTTCATGACCTCGTATTCATGCGAGGAGATTTACCACGTCTTCTGACAAATATACTCTTGTGCTTCATCAAGGAAGAACATAAGAATTGAGGATATTTGAGATTCTCGTGAGAAGCCTACATGGATGCAACCTCTGTTCGAGCTCTTTAAACTATCAATCTTCTTTGGGTGCTTGCTAATGTCAGCTTGTGTTTTGTTTTGGAATTTCTATTGATGGTGTGCCGCGATCTGATCAGAACTCACCTAAAGTGGAATGCAAAGATTCTCTCAGAGTGTTCAAATCAGACAAGCTTGCCCTGAAGATCTAAAGGAGGCTAGCCCTCGAACGTTTTCGGCTCAAGAACGTCGCCAATAACCAAAGAGCTGCTGGAGAAGATGAATTGCTGGGACTGCAACTAACGATATTATTTCTAGATTCAGAAATTGCTGCTTCGAGAAGAACGCAATTACTGTGATCTGCTCAGCCAGAAGGTCTAGAGCACGTCTCATTCAAGCGGATTGCAAGCCCCTTGCTGACGGCTCGAAGGAGCCATTAGAAAGTGCAGAAATCAGGGCCATAAATTCCAAGAACCTCCTCGAACCTACCGAGTCGATCGCTTTAATACCGAATATCTCCCATATCAATCCCTGAATTACTAGCAGTCCACGACCCCTCGTTGGAAACAGCGGAGTAAGCTATCATTCAACGAAATACGGCACCAAGGTCACTCAGTTATTCTAAGGTGCGGACTCATCTATAGTCACTTACGTTGAGAGACTCGACTCTGGACCTTATCTGAGGGTGGCATGGATCCGGGTAGAAGTCTTTGATAAGCGACAAGATGTGATGAAGGCAGCAGAAGTGAGGATCTTGGTCCCAAAAGACCAAGAGGGGACATTGATCCCGAAGTGAACAGCGCGAATTTGTCGAATTTGGATTTTATCCGAATGAACCTTCATTTCTGTTAAGCTGCGTCTGCTCTTTGAAGCACACATATTACATTGCAACAAAGAGATTTTCCTGAGATTCGAAGGGCAGCTATTCAGGTCTGCTGGGGATTCGTTTATATTAGGCTACTTATGCCTTGTGTCAAATACCCCTCAGCTATTGAATTAGAACATCATAAGTAAGGAGATGTCAGCTTACGGTGATCTGCTCAGCATACCTGCCATTCGATTCTCTATACCCGTTACCATCAGAGGTATATAGACAATTTTTTTTAATTTTCGCAGTCCTGGGAAAAGGCTCCTGATCGTAGGTAAGCAAGGCGTAGACAATTTTTGACTACTCCGATATGCTCTTTCTGCGTAAGAAAAATGTTTGGGAGATAGTACGTATTGCCTAAGAAAACCCTATTGGATCACAGGCATATATGTTTTTTCCCTGGCAACTGACAAGTTCGATCCGGTTGGGCAAAGGAACTCAGAAGTGACCAACTGGATAGTTAGAATTCTAGAGAGTTTTTGGCAATAATTCCAAAAAAGATAAGAAGAACAGCTGAAGTTTTCGTTGTACATTGTGTAGAGGGCTATGCAAAAATCGTACGAGGATAATTGTCCCATTCGAATCATGAAACCAAATAAGGATATTTTGTCGTGGAATGATAGACTTCAAACTTTTGAGGAAAAAACAAGAAGTCTATTTAGTAGTGTCAGAAGAACTTAAAAATGGGACTCATATGAAATTATCTCAACTGGGTATACTAATGGAATACTTCCGGCAGAGTGATCCTCCTTAATGGGGCATTGTCAGAAAATGCAGAATATACATGATGCTGAAAAATTTCAGAAGAGTCTCAAACAATATTTCTAATGGTCAAAAAAGGGCACTGATGTTGCCTACAGGTGTCATGAAAGAGACAGATATCAAATTTCGTGAACTCCTCATGCAGGTACACTTCCCTGGTTCCAAACTTAATTGACCTCTAGAGGAGAATGCTGTTAAAACAAGCTCTTCTGATGACACACATAATAGGGCTGAAAGAGATGACTGGAGGGTGGATAGACGGACTGTAATCTAATGAAAAATTTGGTTGGTCGTTCAACGCTTCGATTTGTGTATTGCCGCAAGACGGAAGACTTGGGGAGATTCATACTATGAGGCTCAATAATTTAGACCAAATAGCCTTACTTCTTCTATGGTAAAAACACTGGCGTAGCTTGTTGATTTTTATATGGAAAAGAAAATTGTATCGGATCCCTTTCTCTAAAATAATAAACTTGCCTCACACAAAGGCAAATCCACTGTTGACACTCTCCATGCATTCATTTTTTGCATTCAAAAAACAGGACAGACAGGAGTTGTAGCGAAAATATCTTCTCTAGGCAAAGATGTCCTGTTTGTAACAGTACGACGGAATTATTACTCAATTGATATTTGCTGCGTGGTAGGGTTGTTCAATCGTCACTCCACAAATGGTGTGTGAGAGTAGGGGTAGAGTAAGGATTCTTACTAAGGGCAGTTTTATTTTCTACTTTTTGAGTGCTCGTCATTAGTTATCTAATTCAATTGTTCAATTAGTCTGGTCTAACTGTCAATCCAAACATGATCAAACTCATGGCATTCACGAGACACGGAAGGTGCCTGATCACAAGGAACCTAAATTTCATCCCAGAGGAGCGACTTCTCCACATCAGCTTGGTACTTAGGTGGAATTTTTTTACCTCAGACTGACATGAAACTACATGTTGATGTAATATTATGAGGAGGTTTCAAAAGTTAGCCAAAGAGCCTTGAGGAGGTTTTTTGTCTTGGCAACATCGGAATAATAAGAACAACTCCAACATCGGCATCGTGATCCATCTTAGATATACCACTGCTGCAAAGGCAAACCAACTTTCTTTCAGAGAGGAGGTGTGAATCGCGAAGTCTATAAGGCTGCATCACACATCCTAGAAGAAGACGCGAGATATTGGATTCAAAAGTTTTTCATAATGAGTTACGAATAGATAACCCTAGTGGTTGAGTGGCTTCAAAAGTTAAGTTCTCAATCATTCAAAAACTAGAGCATTCTGACAGGGCCCTTTTCACGTTTACAAGATTATTATAGAAAGAGGGGACTTCCGAATAATTCCGGATCCTAATTACAAATGAGATACCTGTTAGCTCGAGAAACGTTATAGTTATCATACAAACAGTAGCCTAAATATAATAGAATGATTGGAACTCAAATAATTTTAAATTCATTCCCTTCGTGTTCTCCAAATTTTTATTCACTCAAATTACACACCATTCTTGCAATATCCATCTTTATTTGTATTTGTGCATGTAGTAGTACTGATATGCACGCTAATTTGCCTGTGACACCATAGTCAGATTATAGATCACAATCTATAAGGTACATATATTTCTATTCGTTTCTGTGCGTCTTAGTCTTGAGATATAGATATCTGAATATTCCACTTTGAGCGCCTGCTTCAATACCACTCGGTTGAAGCGCGGTTGACCCCAACGTTCAAGGTCAAAAATTCAAGCTTTAATAACTTGAAAACTGAGATGAATCAAACAAGAAAAACAAATATGTATCAGATGAATCTCGATATACTCTCACCATTCAAAGTCTTAGTCAAATTAGCGTCTCACAATATTCCTGAAAATGATTCTGAAAGATTACAAAGAACATTTTTGTTTTAAAAATCGGTCATAACAGCTCTTTTCGAAGTCATTCATTTTCCTGGGCGTGGTGCCTGGATTTTTCATGTTCACGGTTGCCAATTCAGAGTAATAAAAGAATTTTTTGAAATCCTGTCCTTGATAGAATCCGAAGACATTATCACCGCTTGCTACAAGTTTGAATTTGCCTCCTGGAAAGGTCACAAAGTCCTCAACCAAGATTTCCTTTCCCCCTTTAAATTCCACGCGGGTTCCCCAATAGGAAAGACCAGTAATGTGAGAAATGTATTCAGTTGGCTCTTGCTTCCCTTTCGCCATAAGCGGAGGGAACTCTGTTGGGGGAGAAGATGTCCCAACACCGCTCTGCGAACTTAATTCTGAAAGAGGAAAAAGGAATAGGTGAAATCAAAATCAACAACAGTCTAAAGAGAACATCAAACGATACCAAAGTGCGATTATATAAGTTTCGACTTACGAAATAAAAAATGAGAAATCTGAAGAAACTTTATATCAGCTAGCATCATTTGGAAATTTTCTTGTCGGAAGAGAATTAGAACGTTGCTTCGTTATTTAATTTTTATAACGTTCTCATTCTGAATAAAAATTATTGGTTTTATACAAAAATTAACTTTCGCGGATTCGATTGAATCTTGACTTTTTTTCTGAGAAAAAACGGTTTTCACGAATGTGTCTGTCTGTATTCTGTAGTCTTAAGTCTGAGGTTTGTAATCTGTAGACTCGATTACTTCCGAAAGTATTATCATATTAAATTTGAGCAAAAGTATGCGAGATACGAAAAAAATGAAAAGTGTAAAAATTGTTCACCTTAAAAAAATTTACAAATTTACTGTTGAATATTTTTCGATACGACGGATTGTTTTCATCTCGATCATGTTACGCGCTTACACAAATGAACAACGACCATTTTTCATCCACACAATTAGAGACAAGAAGAAATAATGAACGGAAAAATTGTTCATCTCGAAAACGCCTTCAAGTTTCATATGAACAATTTTTCTATGAGACGTATATTTTCTGTTTTCATCGTGACATGGCATTTTAACGATGAAAATACTCAATTACATTACACTTTAACTGAATCAAGCATGCAAGCAGCTGGGCACGAAGCGCTAGATCCGAACGACGCGCGTTATGGGCGCGCTCAAACTTGCGAGCGAAACGAGCCGCGCGCACAGCGCGTCGTGAGAATGTATCCGCAGCGGGCAGATTTTTTACAATATGTTACACGATTTCAGTATGGCAACATGGCACTACGTCAAAATATTTAGTCAATTTTGTTCAGATATCCGTAATGATGAACTCCATATTGTAAAATTGGAACCAAAATTTATAAATTACATCAATTCCAAGTGCATATAGCAAATAGGATAATTGGACGGTGCCATTCTTTACTTCCGACAAAGAAGTGAAAATGTTAAATGTGAAGCAATCTAGTGCGATTTAAAAAAAAATGAATAGTCAAGGTTCCTGTAGAATTTTTATATATTTCAGAACCTAAATAAGCTTCAACATTGCGCTTATCAGAATTTAACTATACCCATATGTTACCATATTTAGATCCGGAAACGTGGCTATTTAAGAATACAGATTTTTAATCAGGGATTTTAAATTTTCATAGGGTCACGTTGTATGGTCCGCATTTGGAAAATATTCAAACTTTCTATTTATGTTCTCATAACTTCTCATGATAAAGATACACTTACTTGCAAAATTAAGAAAAGCCACGCAGGCAAATGATAAGGTGACCATCTTCATTGTTTCTCGATAAGAGCAGGAATAGCGATAGAGACGTTAAGAAGAATTGCGTGCATGAGAATCTCTGCTTGTATAGACTTTTGTCGGTTACGATTGAAAAATACTGAGTGTTTTTAAAGCTTCATCGTTCATGACTAATCTATTTTTATAGATAAATTGTATGACTAGAGCTTGAACTTGCTATTCTGACGGGGCCAAAAGATGTGGGATTAGAATACAAGGTGTCTCGAATAACCATTTCATGATTGTTTAACAGCATGCGGGTAAAAAAACAAGAAGGCTGTTCAAATTTATTTTGCTGATGATACCAACTAGAACTTCCTAGAATACAGGCGTATTGATGATGCCAACAAAGGGTTTCTTCAGAGTGTAGAAACAGATGCCTATTTTTCCTGATATCAAAATCATGGATTCATCTGCAGCTTCATAATGAAATTTGAATGGATTTGAGGGCCGTACATACCTTGCAAATGTAATAATGCGAAATGGAAATATCCACTTGTTTTATGGCAGAACTAAAAGGTGCCTGTAACACATGTCCAAAAAATTTTAAACTATGAACCATTTTCATGTCTATAATTATTGACTCCACACGAGGGATATCAATTTCAATTCCATACGTTTTTATCAGTCATAGAAATTCGGATACATTCTAGCATATAGTATATTAGTTATTGTATACAATAATGAAAACTGATACGTGACTCGTCTAAGTTCTTTCGAAAGACCATAGACTGAGTATTCATAGTTTCAGCTTTCGCGATCACAAAGTCAAGCAAAGTCAATGCACTGATAAGGTTATGCTAGAAAATATTACAAGGATAATAAGAACAAAGCAGAATGGAGAATGGAGAATGCTATCGTTTTCTAGTGCTTCCTTCCGGATTCCCAATTATTGGTGTACTGCAGTCTTATCGCAGCCTGCCTCAAGTAGAATCCGCCCCTCCCTTTTTGAGTTTCAGTTGGTAACGTTCCCTCAACCTCTATAACGTCACTCTGATAAGAATACTATGTAAGAAAGAATAGATGAGCTTTTCCTGAAAATTAGTACACTACTGCTCATCGAACATTCTTAAATTATGTCGTCTCATGAAAGGATTGTTTAATTATCTAAGAAACGAGACTCCGTGCCGCAAGATGTGTGATAGGAATGTGTAATACTAGTATTGGTTTTTCCTCTGCGAAATGCTTGAGTTCTGTAAACTCTTACTTTGAGAATAAGCCCTTTTCGCCTTGAGAACGTCATGATGCGGACTAGGTTGCAACGAAGAGGCCTTCAACTTCTGCAGGTGACGAAAACCTGGACACCGCAACCTGAAGCCTCATTGATGAAAATGGTTTATGGTTAGTGAGTCTACAATAACTGCGTTAGATTGAGTATTAGTCATGTATCGATTGGCTTCCGACTCTCAATTAGCCTCCAAGATTAGGTGAGAAATATACTGTGCTGGAGCCGCATGGCACCAGCGCATTATATTTCAGATGGTGTCCCAAGAAACTGGACGACCTATCAGTATAAAAATGCCTAATCTTCTGAAGCAGGCGATGCTGGATACACTATTTATTTCCTCCGTTTTCCATAGATGCGACCCTCTTGGCTTTGATAGCTGAGACTTATCCTGATTATATCATTCCAAGGTTTGGAGACTGTCAATTCGAGTAAAACTTGATGACGGTAATTTGCTTCGACGAAATGTTTAGAGCATGGCTCTGCAAAGCTGAAGGTTGTTTCAGGCCATCAGGGGGAACAAGACTAAAGATCATCGATTCCGAAGACCTTCCTTAATCCTATAAGTTCATCGTTCGAATACCGGGAATTTTCGATAAACCTTAATTATTCCTTGAACGATGAGTAGTTTAGAACTCCTTCTCGAAAACAGGGAAGGGAACTATCATTGATACGAAACACAACACTAAGTCGACATAGTAATTTTTGAATGTGGACTTATCTGTAGTCAGGAGAGTTGAAAAACTTATGAGTAGACTATATCTGAGAATAAAGATGATCTATATGAAGAATCCTCAATAAACCAAAAGACGTAACGAGGACAGTAGACGTGCAGTCTGACGGATCACAACGCCAGCGTTACACCTCAACGGAGGCTCCCTAGAAAAAAACGGCTTTAGGGTTTTTTATATGTGTACGTAAACTATAAAATTAGCCCGTTTTCGGAAGGCAACTTAATTGACATTACACAAGCTCCCCTTGTTCCTTCTCTCGCTTTTTTCCCGGCGAAATCACTGTCCAGCAAGTGCTGACCCCACACTCAGACTTGTTGGTAAAGTATATCGTGAGCAGACCATCGCCTCGGGACCGTGTACTATTTGCCGTCTGGTGAGTGGTACAGTGGTAGTGGCAAGATGGCTGCACTTCGTGCGGTTTTTGACAGGTTAAAAAGTCAGAGGTTTGTTAGACGCCTCTCATCTCGTTTTGGTGCCCCGAGATCATGTACACGGCCCTTGAGTTGCAAAATACATATTGGGATACTGAGTTTTTACCAGTGGTAGGATTTTGAGTGATGAGTGGAAGTGGAGAAAGAGTGTTGTTTTAGTTGTTGTCATCGCTGCTCTCGGCTTCCTCACGTGGATGCTGGAGTGGCGGATCAAAATCCGGGCAGGACGTCAATTTTCTCTTACATTGTTTCCCTTAATCGAATAACGCTACCCCTAAATATCAAATTGGTCTCATGGCTTACCTTTCCACACACATTTAACACATTCAAAAAGGTTAATATTGTGTCCTGGTGTAACGAGGGTTTGAGTGCGTGCTGGCCATCCAAATTATCAACGTTCGAACATCCCACAAATATCAAACAAATCATCGTAGGATCTATAATGGTTGGAAAGCTACCACGTTACATTCTATATTTATTTATTTCATACATATTATTGTAATACAAAGTAGTACCATAATTGTATGGGTTGATGTTCCAACGTTATTGACTACGACTAACCATCCTTTCTTATTAAAAAATATAATATGGAAAAAAATTTTAATCAATAATGACAGCGTAAGTTAGTTTTCTTGTAAAACTAAGAAACAAAAAAATCAGGATTATAAATGTTTGTCGAATATTAACAATTGCCTAAGAGTGAGAGTTTACGTACACATGCAATAAACTTCCATTTTGTAACACATGCAGAATTGTTTTGCGTTTGAAAGTTGAGGGTTCGTACATTACATTCTTCACTAAAATATAACCATGGTTAGAGATTCCTTCAAAATATTTTTCAGTGATTTCGTGGATACAATCTTTCAAGTATTCATCACGTGGACATCCATGCATATATAACCGTTGAATTTACCTATGAGACGTAAAAATTCATTTTGAAACACTTGCAGTTTTTTATAAATTGTATCGCTGGTGAAACTCAAAGCAGGACTCTACGCTCCGTAAAGATTATAGCTTGTGCTTTATTGATATTGATTTAAATATCACATTTATTAAAATATTCAATAATTGATTCACAGCGTTTTGCAGTGTATCAATCATAGTATCTATCCTACAATCAGACGTGAACAAGATTTTGTCGTCAGCAAATAATCCTCTTTTTACATTTTTTGAAAAGGGTACTTCGTTCAGTTGTATGATGAATAGTTGGGGACGAAGAACAGAACCTTGAGATACTTCAGCGTTAGTATTTGGATTTGATATTCTTCATTCCTACAAACATCTCTCTATTTCAAATGTAGGAGCTTATGATAGCTGCAAAGTGAGTAGAGACGCATACTGTATGAGTTTGTAAATCCAACCGTTGATCCAGACTGTATCGAATACTTTTTCGACATCGAAGAACACATCTTTCCAATTCAGTATTAACGAATTGTCAAATTTGGCATAATTGAGAGCCTTTTTTCATTTGAGGCGCTCCTGTTACGCTGAAACTTTTTCCTTAGTTCATTTTTTATTTTTAAACATATTTTATTGTTGTTCGAAGAAAGAGGGTTATGTCTAAAATCATCAATTTTTTAAGGAGTATACAATGTTGTTTTGGTAATAATATTAATCACAACGGTCGCTAAACATTTATATCCCCAGGTTCCAAAGCGCTGATGATCACATCTTTTGAGATAAGGGTTGTGCCAATAAAGTCATGAACTTTTTTTGAAACATACAGCTTATTTTGTCCGTAATACCATAGGAGCATAATTTTCTCTACACACTGAGCACACTCTAAACGTGTTACCAAAGTTCATAAAGAACCCATAAAACAAATGTCCGAAGACCGCAACTTTACACTTGAGATTTTCAGCCGAGACCGAGAAAGCACACCCGATTTTTTTTGGAAGAGCGATACAAAGATGTTTCTTGCTCGAGGTGAGGACAAGAAGAGAGCGAACCACCCAAGCATTACCAGCGGAATCGATGCGAACGATATCGATAATCGAAACTGCTCGCGTACATCAATTTTCGACCTTACCCACTAATTCAAAAATGAAATAATTCCACCCCAATTAAAACAAAACTTAAATAACATAAACGAATCCTTAACATAACTCCCCCATTTCACGTTCCCTTTCAAACATCGAAATGTCCATAAGTTGGTTTGGTCCATAATTTCTATTTACAAGCTAGTCTATAACATCATCCTCTAGATGCTTTGCAGGCAAGGTCGCAAGTTTATATATGGGTCATGTATCAAAATTTCCAAAGAAGTGCGAACAACAACTACTCGTACAAGAACGTCGGGTCCTTTTTTTACGTCAATAATCCTACACAAAGCCTATTTCGTAGGAGGCAAAGTTGCTCGTTTTAATAATACAAGCTGATCCTTGCACGCATTCTCCTGTTGGAGTCGCCATTTATCTCGTTGTTGTAAAGACGAGATATAGTCCTACGACCAAGTCTCCTTCACATCAAGGCACGAATTTTCAGGAATGGAGGTCCATTCTCCGCCAATCAAAATTGGCACGGTGTCAACACTCGCAAATCCTCTGGGTCATCCGACAGAGGAAGCAAATTTCGAGAGAAGACATTTCAATTTGACAATCCATAGTACTAAATTCTTCGAATGTGGTGGAACGGCTCTCCAAAATTCGATGCAAATGGTGCTTAACATTTAGCACATCCGATTCTCAGATCTCTCCAAAATGCGCAGCCGCAGGCGGTATATAAATCCAAAGATTTGTATTATTATTACGGCACAATTAAACTTAATAACTCTTCATAACTTGGGATACCATATCAGCTATTTCACGATTAGCTCCCTTGAAATTTGGGCCATTTTCACAGTAGATCGTGTAAGGCAACCCAAGTCGAGCTACCATTCGTTCAAAAGCGGCTATGAAGGTCGATGGATTGTAGCCGCTTACTATCTCAAAATCAAACGAGCGTACGGCAAAGCGAAAAAATACCGCGATATGAGCAAACTGGAGGGCATGATCACGACTCTTATTTATTTTAATTTTTAGAAGCCCGGAATAATCCACATCAGTATGGGTCCAAGTTATCGTCATTTCCCTCATTTTTTCATAATTATCTTTCTGCTTCTTGTCAGCGTTGCAGTTTTTTTATTGTCCCTCTCCTTCTTGTTATCGTTTGCCTCCTTGTCTTCTTTGTCTTTGTCGTCGTCTTCTTCCTAATCATCCTGGACCTCATCGTGATTCTTCTCTTCACCCTTCTCCTTTTTCTTTGAACAACCCCTTCCTCTTCTTTTTGACATTTTTTTCGTTATCATCCTTGTCTTGGTCATCATCGTCATCTAGTAAGCGTCGTTCTTGAACATCGTCTTCCTTCTGATTCTAATCTTGGCCTGTGATTTGGTTCGAAGTACTCCAAAATTGATCTATAGACATTGCCATTCGGCATTATAATAGAAATGTACATGAGGGGTGGGAAATTACCTTTCAGCAAGGTATACCCCCGAAGTGGTTTTTCCTTGTGGAATCTAAAACTTCGAGCTGACATGTGAAAACCATCCACAAGTAGTTCAGCGTACCTCGGACCGTCGGTAGAATCACTAGGATAATGAATAGCGGAAATCTCAGTTAAAGTATCGACTTTTCCCAAATAATACAATTGACTTCTTTTTCGTAGAAAAACCATGGAGCACGGATGATGATGATGTAGCCGGCGCGTACCATAATAAGGTATGTCAACTTGATTGATACCGTGTAACGTTCCATCAATAATGAAGCGTCCAGGCAATAGAACAGCAAGATGGTTTGGGAGAACATTTGGAAAGCTATCTGCTCCTCATTTTATACAAAAAGAGACGTTTTTGTTTAATTAGCATTGCAAAGAATAAAGTTCTGTTAAGATCTCAAGAGATGCCCGCATTTTTGTATGGAAAGGCGAATTATAGGAAAGATAGGGGCACAGCAGAATCAGGAAGGAATGGACAGCATGAAATTATGGCGGAAAAGATGAGAATGAAAAATAGAATTATCAATGGGAATAAGGAAAATAGACCAGGGAGAAGAGTAGCGAGAAACGATGGTTATTAAAGGAAATACAAAATATTGTTGGCAAAAGGTGTTGTATAATTCGAAGGAAGTGAAAGAAGTTGAAAGTTTAAGGAACGATCTTTTCGAAGAAAGAGCAATTAGGAGAGAGGGGGAACTTAAGCTGAAAACTCCTAGGAGCAGCAAGAGGAAAGGAAAAAGGTATAGCTAGTTGAGGAATTGTAACAGTATTCATCGAGAGCATTAAGTGAAAAGATTTGATGAACGGTTGTTTGGGTGCAGAAGAGGAAAGTGGAGATAAAAAAAAGATGTCACCAAACAGTGGAAATTTATAACCGCAAGGTGGTAGAGAAGTGAGAGAATCTTTTTTTGGATATGGCAAAAAAAGTCGATGAGAATACACAAAGAAAAATTCTTATCACTATATTTATCTGTCGGAAAGCTCGAACGAGATGGTTTTATTTTGTATCGAATCATAGAAAGGCGTGAGGAAAGAGAGTCACTCTCAGATAGAGAAAGGAACATTGATTTTTTTTAAGCTTTAACTAAACACAATGTTTCAAATATGTTGTCTTTTTTTATGATTCCCGTCACAATTTTATCCGATTCATAGCATGAGTTGAACTCAAGACCCATAATCGGAGACACGCATGAAATTTGGAGGCTTGGAAACCTTTGAGATTCTTCAAGTTTTTTTTTGTCTGAAATATAAATGCAGTTTAATTACGAAGGTTATTTGTTATCATAAACCTTATTTTGTAAATTTGTGATTTGAATTCATGATTGATATTAAATTTACGGTGAAAGAAGCACATCAGACAATCTTGAGGTGCTCACATTCCATTTTTGCCAGAAAGTTCAGAAGAGAAGATATGGAAGAATCTAGTATCAAAATCTTGTGTTCATATCTATCTCTTCATCTCTATTTGCTAAAAGTTTTGAATGTGGCAACGTGGCCCTCCACAAAAATGTCACAGCAAACAATGCCGAGGTGCCATTATATAATTTTCGACTAACACAACCAAATTTGAAAAATCTTGAAAGATCATGGTATCAGCTCAAATCATTTAAAGCAATGTTTTTTGGAACCTTTTTTTGCTGCCTTTTAATTAATTAGAACGTTGCTTCGTTATTCACTTTTCTTTTTTAATATGTTACACGAATGAAGTATGGCACCGTGGCATTACGTTACCATATTTTGATCCAACAACGTGGCTATTTGAGATTACAGAAATTTAATCAGAGATTCTGAATTTTTCTAAAACCGCAGTCTTTCGTACACATTTGCAGAAAATTGAGTTTTTATTTATATGTAGTTTGCTTCGATGAAATGTTAAGAGTATTGCTCTGCAAAGTTGAATGATTTCTTGAGCCATGAGCAGGTGCAAACATCAAGGTCATCGATTCTAAGAACCTTTCACCCTAGAACATACAGCTTTTGCCCTCATTTAGGAATTGTAGCGATACTAGATAGAAATTAAGGGTTCAAGCCAGAAGTTCATCTCGATGGGTAATCGAATTTAGACACATTCCGAAATCCGGTAGATCGTTTGACGCTTCAATCCATATAAGGCTGCTGGTGACGTTCGTATATTTTCGGCAATATTTTAAGAACGGTAAGATGAATCAATGGAATGATTTTGCTAAGTTCTCTGGGCATGCATGGTCATGGGTAATATCGAAGTAGATCTTTATTCGAACGCCAAGAACAGATTCATAACATGATGATGAATCATTCAGACCATTCACAATAACTTTTTTCTTGCTGTGAAGACAGGGAACGTAGGTCGATTTTTATATAAAGAAGGAAGTTCTTCCCGTTAAATCCCCTCATTATAATTTATTTATTCATTTTACACATATTAATGCAATACAAAGTAGTTGTTTAATTGTATATGTATTGGTTATAAGAGTCTCATTCCACTGAAGCGCACTTAATTGACAAAATTAAGCAAACAAAAACATTGACAAAATTAGCGCTACTGCTACGCTGAAATTCGTTCCTTAGTTCATTTCTAATTGTTAAACATGTTTTGATGTTGTTTAGAAGAAGAGGATTATATAGTTGAATTTCTCTGTAATGAATGTTCAATCGGGATGGTTCGCTCACACTCTTAAATAGCTCATTTACTTCACCTTCTACATGCTGTCTAGTTTTAGATAAAAAATTCAAGTTCCCGTTGGGATCTATTCGTTTTCTAAAGCCATCCCCATTTGCATTTCTACAGTCATCTATTTCTTGAATAGGTAACAAAGTTTTTTTTTTATTGATAATAATCACAACATGGTTATTATCAGGGTTAGGAATTTGCGAACTTGAGAGTACGATATAATTTTCTATACAGTATTCGTATAATGATCCCAGCAGACACTTCTTGCAATAAAGTCACTCATTACTTACACTTTCCAATCTGAATGAAATATTTTTTCAAGTCTTCTTTACAAATTTTGTTCTCAGGAGGAACGTAGACTTGAAAAAATACAATTTTGCTGTTACCTGTTTCTACTTCAATGCCGACAGATTCGGTACTAACTAGTTTGAGCATTTTAATAAAATTATGTTTATTCCGATTGCAAATGAGTAGAGCTACTCCTCCCCCTACACTATTTCTATCTGCTCTAAATTGAGTAGTTACCTACCTCAAGCTTGAACTTGTGATCGATTGTAGAATTAGCATTCCACTTTGGAAGTTTTATATCTTTCATATTCATATTCATATTCAATTCATTCAAGCTCAACAGTTTAAAAACCAATTACAGATCAGCAACGTAGTAATATACATATAATTAGGATATTCATTCAGCATATAATAAGTATTGAAGCATATTATTAAAATTCAACATTCCAATTATATGTATAAATTCGTACATGTTAAGCATCAGTTTGTGAGATAAATTCAAGAACCGCATCACAAAAGCTTTCTAACGAAGTTACAAGTATATCAATATCATGCTGCGTGTTCGTAAAGAATTTATTAAGGTTTTCACTCATTGTGTATAAAGGTGACAAATTGATTAAAGCTGATGACATATAGATTTGTTCTTTATTCCTAGTGAAGTGTTCTGGCTCAATGTTACTCGTTAAAAACGGAGAAACTTTCTGCAAGACTTCAGGACAGTCTATTATACCACGAATTATTTTAAATAAGAATACAATACTTGTATAGACCCTCCTGTCCTTCAGAGCAGTAATATTAAATCTTTTCCTTAGTATCGAGATGTCAGAACCAGAAGGCGGATACGTGCCATATTCTTTCCAGTGCAAATATTTTAGAAATCTTTTCTGGCAACTTTCTATGGAGAAAATGTATTTTTGGAAGTGTGGTGACCATAATATCGAACCATATTCAAGTTTGGACCTTACAAGTGTGTTAAATAACGTCTTCATGGTTTCAGGATTTTTAAAGTTTCTACATACTCGCAGTAAGAAGCCAAGAGACTTATTAGCATTTAGTACCATTTTATCTATATGTATTTTGAATGTAAGAAGTGGATCGAAGTTTAAGCCTAGGTCAATTATGGTGAATACTCTCTCAAGTTTCACTCCATTTATAGTGTAGGTAAAGTCAAATGATATTGGGGTATTACGATTTCTTAGAAAAGACATAATTTTGCATTTCTGAATGTTGATTACTAATTTATTGGCGCTGCACCAATCGGAAAATTTATCAAGGTTGTCTTTCAAATTTTGACGCGAGTTAATATCAAGTATTGGCAGTGAGAGTTTAACATCATCAGCATAGAAATAGTGAAAACATTTCAAGATAATAGACAAATCACTAATAGATACCACAAAGAGTAGTGGACCTAGATTTGAACCTTGTGGTACTCCGGATGTTGGTGTAAAGGGTTGAGAGGTATATCCACCATATTTCACATAAGATTCCCTATCACATAGGTAAGTATGTACTAAGTGTATAACATTGCTACCAAGGTCCAATCTACGTAGTTTTGAAGTAACCTGCTTGTATTCAATGAGCTGTGATTTAACAAGCTGTGTAAAAGATAGCAGATTTGTAATAGTGGATCTACGCGTAACAAACCCATGCTGCTGTGGAGATAATTATTTATGCACTGCTTTTAGAATTATGTTACAGATACATATCTCGAAGACCTTCGATATACCACAAGATATTGATATGGGTCTGTAATTGCTAATTTCTGATTTGTCACCTTTTTTCCATAC
>WSXT02038632.1:0-13428 GCA_011762715.2 Neuroterus valhalla
ATTCAAAGTAATTTAGAGAAATCTAAGCTAACATTATTATTAAAACATTATTATTCTAACGTTATTATTCTAAAATTATTCTAAATTTATTAAAATCTACACGCTCGTTGTTACTCAAAGTTGGTTTGTCCTATCTTATATTCTCCTTCATTAACTTTTAGTCTCTAACTTTATTCTATTGGTATAAATCCGTACATTTTGCAATTTCCTGAACAGTTTGTATTTAAGTTGTTTCCAGTCTGTCTGAGCTTCTGTTTTCATTGAGTAATTGTCGTACATGCTTGAATTCTATTCGTGAAATATATTCGCTTGTGGAAAATTATTTTAATTAAAATTACAGTTAGTTTATAGGCATTTGATAACTCTTATTTTTCGATCATTTATTACACGTTGAACTCATGCAAATTTCTTATTCCGTCGTCCCCTTTTCGAAACAAGATTTCGGGTCCTTTCGCCTCTACATATTGGAACCATATGGATGGTCACACGCTTTCACTCTCCAGGGTTCCAGAGTCCTGTATATTAAAGCTATTTTCTTTGAAATCGTTTGAATACGATTTGTGCTCTTCCGGGTATGCTCTTGAACTTCAAACTGTGTTTTCCGTCACGTTTTGGGGCCGTTTTATTGCTCGTCTCTCCGAACTTCCCGAAAACTGGCCTTATCCCTTTTTCCCTATGTTTTATGATATTTCGTTAATTAACCAACCCTTCAAACAAAAGAGGCCTACTTGACCATTCAACACTTCATCTAAAGCGCATTTCCTGTTTTTCTACCATTTCTCCTCTAAAACTCGTCCTTTCGTTTACTGTGTTGTTTTCATGTGCTCTCCAGACCAAACTATTAGAAAGTGAATCAGTCGAACCTCTTGACCTAGCCCACCCATAAACTTTACGGCGTAGTTTCTCGTACTGGTTCTCGTTCGTTTCAAGAATTTTGTTTTCATGGTTGTGGGATTTTTCTGCTCGAGATTTCTATTTGTGATGTAAAAAGGGAAAGCTCTAGGAACTCGAAATTCAAAATAAATGAGATTTATTTTAATTACTAGCGAGTTAAATTTCCCCGCGCTGCACTGAGGCGCCTCTATATTTGGAAACCCGAGATCATTACAAAGGATGGTACGCTACACCATCTAGCGTGCTATCCCATCGTTGAATCTAAAATATGATCAATCTTACACTCTGAATGGTCAGGTTGACTATCTATTTTTCTCCGTGCCGTTAGTTCTCTGATTTCTGACTTTTGAAACACTGATCGTTTTGGATTGCTCTTTGGCACTTATTTTGAGGGACCGAAAAGACAGGTCAAGTCCGTTAACCAGCTATTTTGGATGAAAAAGAAAGAGGAGGAACATTTTGAACATTTTGTTCCAGGACCCAAAATTGTAAGTACGGTTTCTTGTAGTAGGTGAAAAATGAAACAATTTATCCTCATGATTTTTTTCGATAAAAGGAAATTGCCAGAGCTGTGGAATTTCC
Source organism: Neuroterus valhalla (assembly GCA_011762715.2). NCBI lineage: Eukaryota > Metazoa > Arthropoda > Insecta > Hymenoptera > Cynipidae > Neuroterus > Neuroterus valhalla. Next base: position 1,477 of record WSXT02038632.1, read on the forward strand.
GAAATTAAAAAATACGAACGAGAATGAGAATTTTTAGGCAAATAAAGCAAGATTGAAAAGAAAGTCAGAGAGAAAAATTTTTTTTCCTGGGAGTCCTATAGGCGTTTTTTGGCTACGAATTCTCGTTTTCGTTTATATTTTTTAATTTCGAAAGGTCATGACTCTGACAATCTTGTTTTTATCAAAAAAAATCATGGGGATAAATGGATCCTCTTATCACTTACTACAAAAAGCCGTACTTGAAAGTTTCAAGTCTTAAACGGAAATGGTCTTAAAAATTTGCAAAATGCTCTAACTATTCAGATTTTCAACCAAAAAAGCTAGTTAACAAGATTGACCTCCAGTTTCTGACACTGCAAGAGTGTACCAAAGGCCAATTAAATAGATCATTTTTTCAAGAGCTATCGTGCTTACAGACATACATACATACTATCATACATACATTCATACATACATACATACATACATACATACATACATACATACATACATATATCCATACATACATACACACATTCATACATACATACATACATACACACATACATACATACATACATACATACATACATACATACATACATGCATACAGGCGGACAGACAGGGGCAAATTTCAAACAAATACCTTCTCATAATGATGAGAATTTAAAAATCAATAATCTTCAAGGAAACAGACGTTTTCATCAGTTTTGCAATAATTGCAACTCTGTGTCAGCATTCCACTGCAAACTGAATCAAGCACGGGAGTAGCCCAACGCGCAGCGCGAGTTAGAACATCTACTGAGGGCGTAGCACGTAGTTATTAAATAATCAAGCGCGAGCTCTGAATGACGCGCGCTAGAGGCGCGCTCAAACTTGCGGACAAAGCAAGTTGCGCGTCATGAGAATGTGCCCGCGCGGCGGGCAGATTTTTTCTAATGCATAAGAAATGTTTGACATATGATTTGTAATATTCCTCTGTTTTCCCCTATCTCTTATTTGATCAAACAATATTATTTTAACAACAAAGCAGTAGATTCGTGAAAAAAGATGTGCCCTTTCAAATTTATTTCATAATAACGATGCTCGAGACTTCTTCCGATTTTTTACATCCCGAAGCCAAAGTTCTATCAAACAAGGGAAAAAGCTACTTTTCCGGAGCGTTCAATATCATCGTAACCAATTTCCGAAATTTTCCGAAAAATCGTACAAGCAGTTCACTTTTCAACAGTACCGGCACCTTCATTTCTTGCAGGTACCGACAGTAAATTCTCTTGCTGGTTTCAGTAGTTCACTTTTCTGCTGACACCGTTAGTTGACTCTTTCGCAGGTACCAGAAGTGAACTTTCTTGACGATATCAGCAGTTCACTTCTTTGCCGGTACCGGCAGTAATCTTTTTTGTCGGTATCAGTAGTTCTTTTTTTTGGCGATACCGGCAGTAAGCTTTCTTGTTGGTATTATTAGTTTACTTTCTTGTCGGTGTTGGCAGTTTACTTTTTTGCAGGTACCGGCAGTAAACTTTTTTGCCAGTACCAGCAGTTAATGGTTTTTCGGTACCGGTAGTTATTTTCTCTGCACGTACCGTCAGTGGACTTTCTTGTCGGTATCAGCAGTGTACTCTTTTAACAGTACTGGCAGCTTAATTTTTCGCAGTTTCCGACAGTTAACTCTATTGCAGGTACCGGCAGCGAACTTTCTGGACACTATCAGCAGTTCTTTCCTCTGCCGGTACTGTCAGTTAACTTTTTTGCAGGTGCTAGCAGTGAACTTTGTTGCCGCTATTAGCAGTTTACTTTTTCGCAGGTACCAGCAGTCAACCTTCTCGACGGTATCAGCAGTTCACATCCTTGCCGGTACTGGCAGTAATCTTTCTTGTCGGTATCAGCAGTTTACTTTTTCGCAGGTTCCGGCAGTGAACTTTCTTTTCGGTATCAGCAGTTTCCTTTTTGCCGGTGATGACAGTTTTCTTTTTCGCAGGTACCGGTAGCGAACTTTTTTGCTAGTACCAGCAGTTCATTGTTTTTCGGTACCGGTAGTTAACTTTTCTGCAGGTACCGTCAGTGAACTTTATTGCCGCTACCAGCAGTTCAATTTTTCTCCGGTCCCAACAGTTTAATTTTTCGCAGGTTCCGGCAGTGAACTTTCTCGCCGGTATCAGCAGTTCACTTTTTTGCCGGTGCAAGCAGTTAAATTTTTTTCAGGTACTGGCAGTTTCCTTTTTCGCAGGTGCCAGCAGTGAACTTTGTTGTGGTACCAAAAATTAACTTTTCTGCCGGTACTAACAGTTATTTTTTTTGCAGGTCCCGTTGGCGAACTTCCTTGACGGAATCAGCTGTTAATTTATCAGCCGGTACACTTTTTTGTTGGGACCGGCAGACGATCCACTCCTGAAGTCTAAATGCGTTGATTTAAGGTTTCTTTTTCTCTTCCGAAATGATATCATATGACCTTCACGGTTTAATCCGAACCCAGATATGATGAACTTCAACAAACATTGAGCGTGAAAACCATCTATAAAAGCGGGTGCCCTTCATGAAATTCCCAAGAAGTCAGTCCCGAGTTTTCTATCGTTATCATTTCTCGTACAAAGAAAAAATGGAGATCTCAATCATTCTCTTTTCTTGTGTTGCTTTTTTGAATTTCGCAGGTAAGTGTATCAAATATAATAAAATATTTTAAACCATAATTATGAATAAGGTTCTTTAACTTTTCGTATACAGTTTCCTCAAATTTCGAGAAAAAACGAGAAAGCGACACCTTGAGTTGTCCCATACGCTAATAACGCTACGCACAAATGCTTCTCTGAAACTACATTTCTCAAGAAGGACTATGAAATTGAGAATTGACAAAAATTTTCGACGATTCTTTAAATCCTTATCTTGATTTAGTTCCACGTTGTGGCATTCGAATCTTTTAACAGGAAGGCACACAAAAATGAAGATAAGCTGGATCTTTTCTTTTTTTCTGATACGTGGAAATACATAAAGTTCTAAACCAACATCAATTTCTAAATTATCTAGAATGACACTTTATTTTATGACATTTTTTACATTATGTTCGGAAATGGGGTAATGGTACCTCGGCTTTCATAATGTACTGATTACACATTATATTATTCCTGATCTCCAATTTCACTTTCATCGAGAGATATGAATTCATGTTCGCAGGAATATTCAAAGAAATTTTTCAAATAAAAATTCACATTTATTTCCACATTATCAAATTCAAAACTTGTAACATAATAAAATTGAAATGTTGCGAGTAATGCAATCTTTTTTCAATAATTTATGTTTAAGAGCATGTTGGAATTTTTATACAACCTTTCTCAAGAAGCATCGCACACAATTATGAAATGATTGGCCATTCAACTTCATCTTTTACTCCATCTCCTAGGGTAGAAAACTCTATTTTCGACTTCTTTCACACGCACCGATAGTCCAATTTTCGATTAAGGAATGATGAAAAATAAAAATCTAACCTTGCTGAAATATCAAGTAATTAATTTTTTTCTTAAATTGATTTTCTTCGAAGAATCTCAACTTATTAGTTAAAAATTAGGTTCTTTGGATTAGAATTTACTTTTCCATTGGATGATTGTCTCTTTGATAAAGAGAAAAATAAAATTTGATAATAGTTGGTTTTTTGTAGGTCTAAAGTTAATTTTTTTCACCTATATAATTTTCACATCTTGAGGCACTATTGGAAATCCTTCAAATCTTAGGTGATCATCAAAAACATTGGAAACATTTCGAAATTTTTTGTACTTGTTAAAAATATCGTAAAAAATTTCGAACGAATAGTGATCTGTCCAAATTCCTAGGAAATTATGAAATCTCTAGAGAGCTTCAGTAGCGCTTTAAATTATGAAAAAATTTCTCTCCTCTCATTGTATCTTGTTGAATTCCTTCCATTTTCTTCAAACTTCGATACACAATTCGTATTCTCTGCGATATTCTTTAAAATTGATAGATATAATTCGGTATCCCTTGAAATTCTAAGTTCTTCCTCTGAATATCTCGAAACCTTTCAAACTCTCTTGGAATTCCTCAAAGTCTATCGTTATCCACGAAAATCATTCTCAATTCCTACTAATCTCTCGGAACCCATAAGAATTATGTTGAATTCATGAAAATCTTTTGGAACCACTTGGAGCCATTTTTTAAAAATGTTTTGAAGTTTTTCTAAGGATAAAAAATGAAATCTTCTGGTATACTTCGAATTTCAAGAAGATCATTTGTCATCAATTTGGATTATCTCACTTTATTTGTATTTCCTTGCACTCATGGTTTATCATAAAATGTAGTAAACTATTTTCTAAACTTTTTGAACTACTCTTAGTCTCACAAGGTCCGTTATAATATTCGGCAGTTTTATATAATTCCGTTTAATCTCTTCAGTGTTCATAAAACTCCTAAAAATATCTTCTAATCTTCGTAATCGATCTAGATTACTTCGATGGGGTGTCATAATAAAATACAGTAGACAACAAAAATCTAAACCGTTCGTTTTCTTCACATTTATGTCGTCTGCTGTATTTTATCATTTTCTGCAAGGTCATGAAAATCGAGCACGGAAATGTGCATGCATACGTGCATACAGTATGAATATGTTTTCATGGATCAGATAGCCAAGTAAAACAAAAAAAAATGATTGCAAACATTATTAAATTTCTTCAATTAAGCGGAATCTTTAAGTGCGGAAACCCAGATACGTGTATGATCTACTAGAATGTAGAAGGCGAAACATGCACCGTCGAACGCCATTTTGAAAAATCCATCGCACTGGCCTGACATGGCAAGTAATACGCGAAGATGTACATACTTAAACTTTCTCCCGTGAAGAAATCAGTTCTTCTAGAAAAGCTAAATAACGCAAATACTTATGGCTGTGACTATTTCTCCCGTTTTTCGGGATGGCGTTGAATCTGACATTAACCACGAATTTTCCAGAGAATAGACGTTGCCTTAACATAAGCTCTCTCGGATTCACTGCTTGCTGTGATCCCGAAAAACGGGAGAAATAGCCACACCACAAAAAAGATGCTCTATAAAATCGTCTCAAAATTTTTTCCTTGGAATCGAGTTTCAAGAAATTTTGAAAATGTACTCCTGGACGATATTTATTTGACAAAATTCACGCGTAGGCTCTTTTGGAATTTGGTCCTCTATTTGAATAAGGATAGGGTTAAGTGGGTTGTAGAATGAAGTGCAAAGGTTGTGGGTGCAAATGAAGCCAGAGTAGGTAAGAAGCTGATAAGTAAAGTAAGGTTGAGGATGCGGGATGGCGAACCGAATGAAGGTAGGATTCAGGGCTCTAAATGATAATAAAGGTGATTTATGGAGCTGGGACACGGACGTGTACGGAAATGGATAAGGTGATTTTTTTTATTGGTTTCATAAATTAAAAAAATCTTTTCCTTTTACAGGCGTCTGTTTTATGGAGAAAACGCAAGGGAATATTATATTTATACAAAAAATGAAACCGAATGGCCAGTTGGATCCTAACCGTATTCTTATGGGACATATACGACCCGCTTCACCGGAAAAAAAACCAGACGGACACGCTGTTATATTTTTCCCTGGTGCGCAGGGTGGTGCGGCAGTTTATTACGCACAGCTTCAGCCTGGCCCTTCTTATGATGATTACGATGTTGCAACTGCGCACACCAGAGATCAACAATACCACTGTTTTATACAGAAACCACATAAATATGGTTTTGTAGCAACTCTCGAACCTCCGCATTTATTAACTGATCGCCTTGAAGGACGTGCGTACGCTGAATTCATCGGGCCGCAACATAAGTTTGTTGTTTCAGGACTCTTGCACAATTCAAATATTTCTATTTTGAATGCATGATTCTGAGTCAAATTAGTAGGTTTTAAAATAGACCGACGCTCGATAAAATTGAAGACGATTTGAACCTTCATACTTTAATGTAGATATATATTTTAAGAGCTCTCAACGGATTGTTGAGTATCAATGACAGCGGTTGACGCTTCCTAACGGAAATCTTTCACAATGAAAACGACATTAGTTTATTTTATATCGTATGGTGTCTCGTTCAATCGAGTGTTTAAGCAATCGAATACATAGCCTGTACAATTTTCAAAACTAAGCTGCACCAGGAAGTTTTGGTTGTCTAGAGTTTTTCACTTCCCTGACAAAATAATCAGATTGATGCGACCGCTTCGAAAAAAGACTCCTTCTGCGTTTCGGGATTTCTCATATGTTGAAGATGGAATGCAGTTCATATCAAGGCAAAGTCGAATCTTATATCTTTTATAGAAAAAAGCTCGGGTAAATACGTAGATCACAGTGCGCATGATGAATTTTCACATTTTCAAAATAACTTCATAAGATTAAAGCGGATATCCCCCATGAATTTCATGATTATTCTACATACGAAATATCATGCATTGCAATTAGTGACTGTAAAGCGTGTGCACAGAACAGAATAAATGTTAATAAAAATAAATGAAAATAGAGGACGCTTATATAAGCACCTATTTTTATGCAATATACCTCGCTTGCATAGTATCGAAGACTTCTATCTCCTTATTTATGTCCTATATTGTGAAAACGCGATGCCAGCGTATGAAAGAACCTCACCTGCTTATTCTATTATTCTCAACCTGTTTCTCAATCCGTATATCTTTTTTATCATCTTCTACGATTTTCGAATACCTCCCCTCATATTCATTTCACGTAACTCATTTATCTGCATGATGAATATAAGTATATGAAGTTTTATACTTTCTTGAACTTTTGACGTTATATATTGCTGTCGATCTCACCTTCTAACCTTCTCCCTCTCCACACGACAAAATCTTTGTTTTACCTGTGTAAGTCCCGTCCGAGTCAAAATCTCGACCCAACTTTAAACCTGCAGCTCTTTGTAAAAATCTCCTTCAACTCCATTTTATTCTACAAGCCCTATTTCAAGTCTTTGGAAGCCACAGTCTTCAAAAAAAGTGTTTCGACATTTTTTTAACGCTACTACCTCCAAGATCATGCACGCAATCTGTGCCCATACCTCTGATTAAACCCGGCATAATTCTTGTCGGAGTAAAATTGACCTTGACTCCATAAGCAGGTTCGTTTAGAAATGCGTTTAAAGCATCTTAAGGATATTGAGCTGATAATCGCAGCGTGGAATACTTTTCGTACGGATAAACATGCATATACCTGTTTGGCTCTACTAGTTCCAGTCCACTTCCGCATAAACATGATGGACAGTAGTACTTCAGTTCAAAGAAATGTTGCCAGGATACCTAAAAAAATCCTCATCAATCTATGCTTTTTATAAGCTCCCACCATAGATATCGTGTATGACACCAGGGACAACTCTTCTAGAAATAATTAATTCAAAACATTTGAGAACGTTAGAATTGAATTGTTGCCAATCGTGTATGCACGATTGGAAACGATTCAGCGTTGCAAAGTTTCAATTGTTCCCAATCGGGTCAGCGAGTAGTAGGATTTGAAGTTATCAGGTAAAGATTTGATGGCAGCACTTTTGCGTCGCGGAAATTATTTAAAAAATTTTATTTCCTTCTGTTTCCGAAGCAGAACATTAGGAGAAATACGTTCATTCGAAAGAGTAAGTGAATTTTTTTTGGAAATTTCCGCGAGCCGAAAGTGCAGTCATAAACAGATTCGCCAATATGGTCATGTTTTTTCTAATGAAATTCATTATTCCATTGACAACAATTTTGGATTAAAAACATGTAGTTAACTTAATAAATGACTTGTAATATATCAAGTAGAGAACGTGCTACTTTGTCATCCTCTGCGTCACTAGTATCACTCACTTAGAAGTAGGTTCGAGCCAGCCAAAGTGCGGAAATAGGGTCCAACACTGAATTGTCAGCGGCTTCGTCGGACATGTTTGACTCTTCTTATATTCATTGAAGATCTTAGTATTCCTAACAAGAAATGATAAAATTCTTCATGGTGAAATTTTATATTTCCAAAATTGAGCGATTCAAGTTGTCTCATTCCCAAATTTGGAATTTAGATAGATTCAATTTGCAAAATTTCCAGTTTTGTTATATTAGCCCAAAGGCTGCTACAAACTATGAATCCTCTATTTTCGAAACTTTATTCTTAGGTCAGTCAATTTTATCTATTTCGAACTTTCGAAATCTGTTAAAGTTCTCTATTTGTTTTAAATTATCTAGAATAAATTATGAATTTTTAAGTTTTACACTACAATTATTTTAATTCAAGTCATTTCATTGTATATTCATTCAGCTATAAAATATCAAATTTTCAACTGCTGAATTGAATCACAATTGATGTTTGTACGATAACAAGTCCTAATCATTTCATATCGTGTAATGTAAAAGATTTCCGTTTTACTATAAGAACTCGAAATTGCCAGAGTATTAGGTTTTTCAATACGAAAATGACCAAATTCTTTTATTTGAGTTGAGAATATTCAATCCTCGCGGATTTGAATTAGGAATTTTCTGCTTTCAACTACAAATCATTATATTCAATTCATTATATTCCGAATATGGTGAATCTATAATTGTTGAAGTACTAAATGGCTAACATTTTTAAATTGCAGAATTTCGAATGATACAAATTTCAATTTAAAAAGTTTAATTTTGCATTCTCTAAATGTTCCGATTAGAAAACTTTCTTTCTTATGTGGTAACTTTTGATTTCAAATCATCTTATACCGTTATATCGCTATTAGTTTAAAATTTATTTATTTCAATAAAAAAAATTGTCCCAGCCTAAGTATAAATTTCAAAGAATGACACTACAATTATTAAAACTCAAGCCTTTTCAATTTGGATATATTGGGCTATAAAAGATGAAATTCTGAATTGTTCAATTGAATTACATTTTACGTTTAACAAGTATTCTTATATAACGAGTAAATATATACCAGTATTCCTTGTTCGAAATCATGCAATTTGAAAGATTTTTGTTTGATTTGTTATAAAATATTAAACCTCTTGAATCAAAACCGTCCAACTTTTTTCATTTTAGTTGAAAATAATAAATCTTCACAGGTTCGAATTAGAAGTTTCTCAATCTATAGTGATATATGCTTGGATTACATCTAACAATTCCGAAGATCTCATCGAAAAATAATCGTTCGACTTTGTGTTTCAAATACTACACATTTGAATTGTTCTAATTCTGTAGGAGGTAAAATCCTTTTAACTACCTATTTAGCGTGGAGGACTGGTGATTAGTTTAATAAGTTCGTGACACAACATAAGCAATAACACTATTATAGTTATTTATTCAGAAAGAAATTAAACACAATTCAATAATAATACAGTATATTATCTCAGAAACTCTACGGATACAAATTCTCACGGAAAATAGTCAAAAAAGGATGAGGGTGCTACCATTGACATATAAACTGGACCGCTCATCTGGATGGGCGAACTCGAACGTAGTAGAAAGAAAAGGAGATAATGCTCCATCCTTTTTGCGCAGTGACGGCGCTAGCCTTTCGTGGGCCCCGTTTCATTATCCAGACTTCCCAAAATTTATTTTTCCGGCAAAGAATTCCTGAAACTTTCCCATGTAAGTTTGAGAAATTATTTTTTCGGAAAAATATATTTAGTATTGTGTGGAGATGCACGTGTATGCTTGAACGTGTCTTCTTATGTAGGATAATTATTGTCATCCTGTTCGTTCATATTCCATTTTTATACTTCCAATGTTCGAAATTTTGAAATTTTTCATGAAATTTTCAAATTAAAAATTCTAATTTCATTTGGATAAAAATTTTTTATTGAAACTTGCAAATTTTTCTTCCAATTGTCCAATATTTTATGCATGCTTACCAATAATTTATACAATTTTTTGGTTAATGTTATATGTTGATAACTATTTTTCTAAGTTAGATTACCACAGTAAAAAATCATAGATTTTCACGCAAAATAAATAAGACAAGCTGAATATAATGGATTCAATAAATTAATCAATGTAAACTTCAATATTTATGACAATAATTTTGTCCATGTTCTACATTTCGTAGTTTTATTTTGAAGGGAATATTATTTATTATATTTAATGTAGTACATAAAAATAATTTCGAAATCAATCATCGATACATGAATGCTATATGTCGATGCTGTAAATAAAGGTTTTCCTAGGTTATGACGTCAAGTCAAAAATATAATAATATAATTACCTATGAAATGAACGCCCGGCAACCACGTCGCTTCGCTTTCGACGAACAAAGCACATAAAAACACTTTTTTCCGTTTTTCGGATTATTTATATTGAAAACTTCAAACGAGCTTGAGCCGTCAAAACCGAGGCTGAGTCCCCATTGAGGGTCCCGCTAATCACTCATACAGGCCTGAGCCAAAACCAAGAGCCAATCAGAAAAAGCAAGACGGAGACAACCGAGGATGCATCCTATGTCCCTTCTCTTCTACACCGAAATGGGTGCGCAGTGGACATGAGCGGTCCAGTTTATATGTCGATGGGTGCTACGCAGTTGACTGTACCTTGCGTCAACCCCATAGCGCATGGTGGGAGAAGGGCCCAACAGGACCGTACCTACATGAATTCAGCAAAGCCTTATTCTCGCAAATTCATAAGTTTGATACTTGGTATTAGTAGAGTTTCGCAGTAGTCACTCAAAGTAAACTTTCAAAACTTTACATTACGGAATGAATCATGAGCGTTTAGAGTTGAAGAAAAAAAATTTAATGCTTCAAAACTAGAATTTTTCAATCTAATTCTCGAAAATTAAAACATCGCTAGTTAGACTCTCAAATCCAAGAATTCATATCCACAACGATTCAAACAGAAATACTGGACGGACTAATCCAAACTCGCAATGTTTTTTTCTTTTATGAAAAAATGTTGTTTTTGTACATTATTAAACATAACTTACGTGATCATCAGAATTTCTCCAGTATCCTGGAGGCAGATATGAAGATCCAGCCTTATTCCTAGGCTGAGGAAAGAAAATCATTGCTAAAAACTGAAGAATTATTTCATTCCTTGTGATCTCATCCGATTAACGTATATAATTGTATTCAATATATATTTATAGAGATATATACTTTATGCGCTTGCATAATCGCATAATTTCTTAAAACTCATGAAAATGGTAAGAAACCGATAGTTCATGACTACCCATATCCTCTACATCACATTTTGACACCGCATCATGTCGCATAATTTGCCACTCAGCGCAGCATAATGCATACATCGCATACTTCCCGCATAATCAGCTCTTAAAGTCGGTAGGTGGCGAAAAGTACGATCTTCGAGTAGCATTAACATCATAACTTTTCGTATTTCGCGCACTGCAGCGATAGGGCCCTGAAGGGGAGGGGGCTGGTGGCGCTGGTGTCGCACAGATCGGTGACGCACGGTAGCGCGAGAGACAAGGCAGTGCTACGAACTCAGCAAGTTTCGAGTTTCATTTGTTACTAATAAATGGAATAGTAATGCTATTATTTCTTTTGACCACGCGATCGTATACACAGGTCCAGGGGCTCTCGTGGTGGGCGATGTTCCCTCATTAAAATTTCCGGTTCATTTAGAAAATCGCCACTCCCAGTGGTGGCGTAATAGTAGTGTGATGAAAGTGGCTGTTCAATTTAAAATTCAACTCTTAAGAAATCAATTTGTTCTGAATTCAATTGGTATTTGGAAAAATATGGATGAATTATTGAAAACAATAAAATCAAAATGTAGCTGGAAATTATATCATTCACAATTATTTTTATGAAACTAATTTCTGAAAATAATAAAATGCAACGAGTTGCGTTGGGAAATATTTCTACTTATGAAAGAAAATTTACTACGGATAAAGATTGTCGATTCTCATTTTTGTCATACGAAAACATCGATCGGAACTTTAAAACTTGATCTTTTGCCTTCGAATCTTGACTCATTCGGCTCACAATTTGGCACAGAACAACTAGGCATTTTGCAGATCTTTTTATTATTGTGTGAATTTTGCTGATGTTCCGTCT
>WSXT02038643.1:0-13427 GCA_011762715.2 Neuroterus valhalla
AAGGGTCAATTTTCCACCTATCAAAATACGAAAATGACCCTTCTTGAAATGGCTCTTATACGTTTTTGAATTTCCACCCTTCAATTACTCATTCGAGAATTAAAAAATTGTAATTGCTGCTCATTTAGTTCAATCTCTATTTACCCATCTACATCAATTCTTAATCTTTTAATATATGTACTTTCAGAAATATCATATACCCTTATCGTTTCTATCAAGTACTCCACTATCCGAGTATACCTCACTTTTATGTAAAGTAATATTCTTCGTCCTTGTAGAAGACTTGGATGGAAAAAGAATGACATTCCAAAGTATGAACATAATCATGGATGGTAAAGAATTTCGAAAATGATCAGCAGTTGAAAAGATAGCCAACGATAAAAAAGAATTGATATGGATACGCGGAAGTAGATATGGACAGAGACTAACATTCAAAAGCATAGGTATGATTCTAGATAATATGGAGAGACGGACAAAAGTGGCCAAAGATAGGCGAAGGAGGTCAAAGGATTAACGTGGATGAATGGTGTCGGAAAAATAGATTATTGGGTATGGATATGCTCATTCAAGAACTGGAATTTTTGAAACAAAGAGAGCTATGTGAGTTTGCGTAGAAATATGGATAGAAAAAATGAAAGGAAAGAATTATTGATTATAAAAACTGATAAATTCATGTATTCCTATGAAAAAATATGGGCCATTACAGACACAACGTATACACGATTAGATGGAAGCAACGGTGTTTGATGCTTGCAAAGTGTGTAGTTGTTAAGGATAAAACATTTCCACCTTTTTTTTTCTACTTCCAGTGTATTAACATCTACTTACGCCTCCAAACTCACAACTATTTCATTTCGCATTTCTCTATACCAAAACTCGTTAAATCAGTTGACTACATTTAATCGAAATGGCAAATCTTACCCAGTAAATATTCCTACCAATGCAATCGAAAAACTTGCGCTTTGCATCGATCGATTGCGATCGCAGCTATCGGATATCAATCAGCTTCTAACGCGTACGTTCGAACCTCTCTAATTCCCTTCAATTCTCGAAAGAGATGCACGCATCAGATATACCATTGTGCTTAAACTCACATTGATAGGAGTTTAATCGATCCGTTTCGAGTATCAAACAATCTGTATATACCTTGAATGCCCTATCCGGAAGTGTCGGCGAGTTTCCACAGCAGCAAAGTACTGCATAAGCTTGCAGCCATCGCGAGCCTCGCACATACGAAAGCCTAGGACTACAGTAATTTCAAAATTGCAGAATAGGGAGTTCTAATAGAGGCTGGTGCTAGGTGCTATGGTGGTAGTACCTGGAATCGAGGCGAGCAACATAATGGAGATACGGGCTCGTTGCAAGAGCGATCGCTCCCCCGACACATAAACCGCGAGGCATAAACCATCTCCTGGTAGATGGGGTACCTAGTCCTGTGCACCGGTAGCAGGTACCTGGTCTTGCTTCCGCTTCCGGTCCCCCACTAACATTTCTGACCAATCAGAGATCTCCTCACGACTTCGTCCTCACTTGATCGCTGGGTACGGATTTACGTGTACGAGGAGGCCATAAACGGATACCACCAAGCTGACAGCCAACGACTCTCGTTTAGAGCTGTAACATTACCGAGAATATTCTGAGAATATCCTGAGAATATTCTTGCAGCAGAGAACATGAGGGGAGTAAGGCTACCTTTTCAGAAGCATTCACATGAATGAGTCAACGAATTGAAAGTTTAGGGGCTCATAGCCCCGATGCAACCTAGAGTGGAGTATTCATTTCCAGTCGAATTTGACAATTGGGCCCTTTTCAGATGGTAAAATTGACATTTCTCATAAATCCTCAAAAGGAAAATTGATCTTGAATATTCCCAAGGATATATCTCCTGAAGACACTATACTCTTACTGGTTCATACCGGTTCTCTATATTCAACTTTGGCGCCTTCACTTTCAGCCGCTCTTCGACGACCTTTATTATATTATCTTTGCGCTCGTTACCCTACCGGGGCAAATGCGATAATAAGGAACTTCATAATCAGAAGGGATTTCATCGTGGTATCTTACATCATCAAGGAATCTCTCATCAAGGTACTTTTTTATCTTGAAAGCGCGCAACCATAAGGATATTTTTTTTCGTATTTACCTTCCTATAATGCACTTCCTATATATGTATATTTACGATTTACGTTCGATTTACCGCTTCCTTCAAAAGACACACCCAGAATAAAAGAAGTGTTTTTAATTAACCTTGGGAAGATCATCTCCGATGCAGTCTTATTAAAACTTGAGAATCGATAAAAGTTTGTTCCGAGAAGATGAAGTATAAAGATAAAGATGCAAACATTCCTTTGTGACGACGATTCAGTTGGTTGGAAGTGCACTGCAATTATGAATGAGAGGATCATTCTCGGAGCGATCTATCAATGACCGCAGTTTCTCAAGGATTCATTTTACGAGAATCTTTTCCCGAGAAGGTGAACGGCTTATAATTGCATCTATAGTGTTTACTTCGTGAAGTGACAGCGTTCCAACTTGGGCAGACTATTTTTAGCATTCGTTCTTCCGCTATTATCTAATGATTCCGTTAGGCTATGTGTTACTTTTTCTCATGATTCAAAGGACCGTTAAAAGTGTCTTACACTTAAGTGGACATTATATTCATTCAAATGACACTGATTTTTCATGTTATATTCTTGCGATTGAGTATCTTTTTAAGCTGTTGAAACAAGGCAATACTTGCACATGCCTTTATTTCACATTTAGAAATATTTGCGATTAATATGAGTTTGAAAAATAATTTTCCAGCTCATGAATGTATGAAATGGCAGTGTTTACAGCTCTTCAGAAAGGAAAAGGAATTTGAACATAAAGGGAAAAGGAATTCAAACCCTACTGGCACTGATCGGTGTTGGTAAGACTTACTTCCTTGTCAGTCGGTCGTGTATCTGGTTTCTCCAACTCTGGCATTATAAGTAGGTGCGTAATTTTGTGTCTTCTAAATGTAGGATAATTCCTTGAGCAGTTGGCCTAACGACGGACGCACATCATCATTCCCCTCTTTCGAGTTCCCCATCGCTCCTAAAGAGGCGCTAACTTTTAAGTGGAAGGTGTTCAGTGAAGCAATACCCCATCTTACGTGCAATTCGCGTGTATAAATCGATCTTCTCAGAAGGTGCTTACTCGCGATACTTACCGTCATGATCGCTTCTATCCTAGCAAAGTAGACCAACCCTCCTGGAAGATGGCCACATAATAACTTTCCTTTTGTGGTTTCATTTCCTCGCGCATGGGTTTTACAGCTGATGCTGATCGCTCGTTAAATGTATGAAGGACTTTAATGACCTTTCGCGACTGGAAAACATCCCCTGAGGTTCCCGTGAAAGATCACCCTTTTATGAGCCGTCCTTGCCAAGTGCAGGACATACTGAAGTAGAGATGGTCGTTAAAAACATCAAGTCTTGCGCGCATTATTTTCTCAGATGTAACGACACTCGGGCTACCAATTAAACTGAGGTCTGCGACTTTACCTTTCAATGAGAAATTACTTTACTCGATACGCTACGGCTGATAACCTGAGGGGATAACCAGGGTCACGGGAAATGTTTTCAAAAACTCGTTTTATGCCGTCGTTCAGGATGAGAATCGTTTGAGTCCAATGCGGAAATGCAATAATCCAATTTATAAGGGATTTTGTTTGGGAAATGAAGTTGTTACCGGAGCAGTGTAAAAATCACTGAAGATGGCTGAGGGATAAACAAGTTCAAGATTCAATTTTTCATGCTTGAGCTAGAGATTCCATTTTTACTACATGCATGCTATAAATGCGTCTATGGAAACTGCAGAGCCCTTAACTGCGTGAGAATGTGTTCGAGGTAAAGCTCTTTTGCATTTTCTCACGCAAAATTCGCATCATAGGGATTCACACGCAAACTGCTTTGCATCTTTTGTCCAAGAACTTGAACTGGTAGCATAGTACCGTAAGAAAACTGATATAAAGAAAATTTTCGAATGATAGCTCATAACTTCACACTGTCACCGGGAGCATTAAGTTTTTACTCATTGATTGTACATTTTGTACTCAAAATTGGGGAATATTTCTCGCGACAGTATAGTCATGTTGACAATGCGGCGCCGTAGCGTGGCGTCACAAACTTGCAGAATTACGACACGTAATTAAAAATGCGTGAAATCTAAATTCTTGAAACTAGGGTTCTTAAAATAAAATGATTGCATTCTTTGAGTAGGTTCAATTTTGTTCTTTATGACGAAACTATTTCACGGGCGATTGATTGAAATGTTAATTCAATATGCTCGCGTAACGTGCATGCGTGTACGCAGCGCGTGCCATTTGATTTGCAATCGTACACACTGTTTCTCCGAAGCTTGAGGGTAAAAGTGACTCGCGCTTTGCATTGGACTTGAATATACATATTTATTTGCAAATGTGTATACAGACTTATGGTTGTACGTTGACCTTAACGGTTCAAGACAAGCCTCGCCACCCACTGTTCCTCGCTACAGCGCGTATAGCAACACTCTCGCTCGCTCGTTTTATGCCGATGGACCCTCTCACTTTCGATCATGTATGCCCGGCCACTTTTTAAGACTTCCGACACGACGGCTCTTTTGATGAACGTATAAGCGTGACAAAGACTGTAATAAAAAAAATGAAACGAGTGTAAAGCTATAATTTTATTCAATTTTTCTCTCCATTCACACATTAAAAAGGGTTGTAAAAAGAAAAATACATCCGTAGTGAAAATAATCTCACCATACATATTTATTAACAATTTACAAATTCATTATCTCTGATGTTCATTTGAAATAAGGAATTTTATACTTCAAAGTAATTGCATTCCGAGAAATCTAGAGTATAGAACCGAAGCTTTAAAAGATGCAGCATTTTAAGTTTAGAAGTTTTAAAATCAAATCTTCAAACAAAAACAAAATTTCGAAAACGAATCCTCAAAGTGATGTTTGATGCTATATTTCTCTCCCTGCTAATCGTTAATTGAAAAATTGTATCATTGGAGAATGGAATAAAGAAGTAGCGCTTTTAATTTATCCGTCAGAATTCGAAGCCAAGTTGATCAATTGCTAGATCCGTAGTGGTCTAACAAACAGGAATTAGAAGACTCGAGTTCAGCTTCCAACAGGTAAAAGAAGTTTCTTTTCTCGAATTGTTCAATAATCAGAATTCTCAATTCAACGACAGGGAGAAACAATCAGGAATCACAATTTATCCTATCTGTTCAACAACTCTAAAACAAAGACATTATTTCTTGGAGGATCATCATGCGTGAAGTGTTGTCTCATGAAATTATCAAAAATATGATATATGATATATAATATATAATATATAATATATCATATATAATATATAATATATGATACATAATATATAATATATAATATTAAATTATATTTTTTTCAAGGCTCCTCCATAAAATACATGGGAAAAGCCTTTTGGTTGAAATTGTCTCATTAGAACTTATGCTTCAGCATCACCTGAAGCATAAGAAATCCGAACTTTACGAACATTGTCCGGAGGCCTTTTCCATACATTTTGTGCAAACTCCTTTGTTGAATTGAAATAATCATCAATCATGAATTTAAAGATGCGGATTTTTCCGAAGTTTTTCAAAACTGAATTACTTTTGTTTGAAAGCCGTGCATGTTGCTGATTTGTAATGGTTTCTTCAAGAAATAAATGTAAGAGTATTCTCAATATAAATTCCATAAGAATCTAACTATTTTCACTTCAAAGCATTGCAGATGGGAAAGTATGAAAATTCTAACAGTTCTTCTGAAACCCTACATTTTAATGGTACAAATACATCAATCTCAAATTATTAATCTTTCCAAACCTAACCAATCGAAAACTAAAGATTAATCAGTAAATGATCAATCAGTAAATGATCTTTTTTTAATTAACATATAATTCCTAACTTGATAATGGACTTATTTGTGGTAGAAGGCGGAGCAAAGTTGATAATCGGGGTTATGAAAAACTAAGTTACATACGGGAAATTCATTATTCCCCTAAATGTTGATAAAAATGTATTTATAGGGTAAATATTGCATTTGAATTGTTTCATGCTGATAAAATAGAAAGGAAGTTGAAGCAAAGTTGTGAATAACACGCCCATTTCTGAAATAAATTATTGGTTTTATTCTGGTATACATTCGCGTTACTTAAAAAAAAATCGAAACAACGAACGTAAAGTCAGGCAGCGATATTACATGTTATAAGAAGCCTGATTCCAAGATTATTTCCTAGGTTAAGCATCCTCACATTTAACCGCAATAATTTCCATCAGAACATATACATATAACGTAAGTGGTTCTGTTTGCGGTTGTACCTTAGTTCAATATCTTTTAAACCTACACGCCTATTATACGTGCTACAGATGCCAATGTTTATAGGGTTCTTTTTACCTGGTTTATAAAATAACCTACTAGTGGAAAATTTTTAAAGGAAGAGAAATAATTTAAAAAATACAATTCGAAGAGAAATCAATCTTATGCATGCTTGATATTATTTATAATTTCTACAGCTTTATTCAGTTGCGGCAAAATTCTCTAATTAAAGTTCTTAAAGCCAGATATACAAGACTTTAATAACACAATTATTTTGAGTGAAATAACGAATATCACAGTGATATATCAGAGTCTACCTAATAGTCTAATAAACATCTTCCTTCCACATATTTCTATCTTAATCGCTTGTTCCTGGCAAAGATTTATAAAAGATCCTTAACAAGTATTCAAATTAAAAATTCTTGATCAAAATTGACTAGGATGAAACTTAAAGTAACTCAAGCTTCGCTTTAGAAGCCCATTACTTCTTCCATGGCTAATTAGATCCGTAGGCTGCAGATCAAGGACGTTACTCATGATACCTAATCTTTCTGAAGAACATATGGCGAGACTCGGTTCTTCAACTATGTTCTAAGCATAGGCTCTTTACATTGGATCCTTGCTTCTTCAGTTTTTTGTTGTCATGCCCTGAAGGAAGTGAAGTTATGCTAGTAGGAAAAGCAGCTTCGCTTTTCCAATAATGTTTTCGCTGACACTTGTTACTAACAAGTTGTTAGCGTTAATATTCCGGTAACAGTATATCCTCATTCGCAACGCTATTGGCCTACCGTTCTTCTTGCAGTTAATTTCGCAAAGTTGGCTGGTCGACCTACTCAGGATGGATAATGCACGCAAGTTATCTTGAAATTGTTTTACTGACCGAGTGTAGCTAGGGGCGATGCATTCATTAGGTCGTTTTACGTGCCAATACCAGAGTAAAAGAAGCCACTGTAACAACGTGTCAGTCGTCCTAACGGATCTTTCTCCTCTCGGAAGCAACGTGAAGAGGGAGATTTTTACATTTGAATAGCTCCGGAGAAACAATTAGGTGCATTCTTCGAAAAGTCCTGCCGTTAGATATATGAATTGTTCCGATCTTCAAGCGCTATTTCACTCCAGATATCAAAGTCGTTATTTGCGCTCTTTCAGGATATTTCTTCCTTTTTCAAGGCAGAGCTGGGGAAATTTCAACTAGAACTTCTTCAAGTGTTTCCACTCTCTTGCGATATTCGCTATGTTCTCAAAAAATCTCTCATTTCCCGTTGCCGACCTTGAGGTTTTTTTGACCTTGAGTTATGTTTGCTATTAACCTGCTTTTAGAGAAAGAAGTAAAATCAAAAGGTCCATGAACTACATTATTCCATCACACTTGTTCATTACTTCAAGACTCATGAATATAAATGCTTAATTTATTATATTATTTAGAATTATTGAGATTGCCTACTTGACTTCTATGTGGTCTTCATTTCATCGTGTGATGTTGATTACTCAAGATGGGTACAGCCTTCGGGTTAAGATTCCTGGTATAAAGATGTCTATTACAACCTCTAGTTACACCGAATTTAATTCGTGCCCCCCAGATATCGTCGGCTTAATAGCCGTTTATGAGACTGAAGATTGTAGCAAATCGTTAACCAAAGCGATTTGAATATTGTGGAGCCTCAGGTGTGTATGTCCTTCAAGAAATACTCCAAGTGGATTTTGAACTTTCCAGGAGTCAGGAAAAGGCTGAAGGCAGATGGAATCTTAGACTGATAAATTCATCGACCTGTCTTCTTGACCTGCAACTACAGTTACTCGAAGATCAGAATACACTCATTCCGTGATTCTGCACAGAGGGGAAGACAGAAGCAGTCAGGCGTGAAGCCGGCACAAAACCGAGCGACTTGAAATCGCGAGATGAATGTATCTGAAATAATAGCAATAAGCTCTTTTAATTTATTTTCCCTTGATCAGTATATCGAATTGAGAATAACCCTGTAGTTCCCTCGAGTGTGAAATTCATGATGACATCCTCACATAAGGTAAGGAGGAGCGTACCTTCCTATTCGAGCATGGTATCCCAGCTACTTTACAGGGATGTTTTCGAGCTTCCTTCACACTTCTGCAAACTTTTTTTTTCTCATTACCATCAGATCTCACACGATGTAGCAGGATGCTTCAGGACTATTAATTTCCGCTGTGCGACGTTCCGGTATCGAGGTAAATCTGGAATCTGTGCTCACGTTGGTACATACATTACGTAGATACACGTAGTACAAGCAAGAAGAAAAATGCTTCCTTCGTCTCGGTCTCTGAGTCGATTGGATTGGCTTATGTGGAAATTCATACATATATCACTTTTACACTTGAGGAAATAACTTTCGAGCAAGGTCGACGATGCGGTCCTACGAGAAATCAACCTTTCGAAGAGGATATAATATAAGAGAGAGGGGGAAGATTGAAGACTTGGTAAAGAATGCGCCAGATGTTCACGTACTTTTTCAATTATAGGTGCTATATGTGTTTGGCTGGCAGGTCGTTTATTATTAATATTTCGACAAATTTGTCAGTCAAAGGAAAAAGTAAGAAGCTAGATAGTTGCGAGGCTTTTAAAATGCATTGAATTAGCACATAATTATCATGAATTTGATTAACTGCTCAATAGTATATAATTATTTTTCTAGAATTCCACTGTGCCATAAACTTATTTTTTTATAAAATCATACTAAAAGTCACACTTATGTATTGAGATCGGAGTAATGTACGATAACCAGCTCCATCTAACAATTGATAACCGTCGCATTGCGTCGTCTTGCATGGTCTAGAAACCCGGAGCATTCTCTTGTCATTTTCCTCTTTTCCTCTTTTCCTATCGTCCAGGGGCCTTCCTCTTTTCTCCGTCCTTCCTCTTTGCCCCGCTTGGATTTTCTTTAGTTCTTTTTTCCTTACGATGGGGACCTGCAAACTGAGCAATTTGTTTCCACTACACCCGGTAATCTTTAAGGCTTGAATACCAGGAACGCGGAACAACGCGTACGCGCGTTACGCCTGCGAAGGAATCGCTCGCTTCTTGAAGTGCATCTGCGGGACTTAATTAGGATCGTTTGGGAAGGCAATGGGATTCTTCGCTGATCGTTATTCAATTTCTGGAGGAAACAGGAAGAGGATGGAGTGCCGGGATTTTTTATTCTCTTTGGCTCATAGGTATTAATATCAGGCCAACTGCTTTTTAAAGCCCTTGTTGCGCTGGAATGCAGCAAATTGAAAAAGTCATTAGTTGAACGTTCTAGGAGGATAATCGTATTTAGGGTATTTTGTATTAAATTATAGACTTCAGAACAATTAGAATGCAAATTAAACTGTCACTTAAGAGTATGATGCATATGGTTTGCATATGTAATTATTTTAACAATATAATTTATCTTAGGGTTTAATTTATTCAAATGATTTATTCATATAAGTTACATTTTTCTTTGCATACTAATAGTCTTTAATTCAAGAGTTTTGTATCCTTCTTCATAATAAACATTTCATGACCCTCGCATCCCGGTTTCCCGGTCAAGTTGCCACCCTGAATATTCCACTATTTGGTTGGAATTGAAAATTTATATTTTTCGGTCCGAAATTGAACTGTTCGTAAGAAATTTGCCTTTTTAGCTCAGAATTTCCTCAAAATAGCATTTTTTTCTCTTAACTAAAAGTTCAATTCTCATATAGGTAAT
Organism: Neuroterus valhalla; assembly: GCA_011762715.2. Lineage (NCBI taxonomy): Eukaryota > Metazoa > Arthropoda > Insecta > Hymenoptera > Cynipidae > Neuroterus > Neuroterus valhalla. The sequence continues at coordinate 10,065 of WSXT02038643.1, forward strand.
TCTTTTTTCTGCTTGTATTTTAACCTAAACATTTTTTCAACTCTTTGATTCATAAACTTCCTGTTTGTTTGGAGGTTGAATTATTTGGTTTGAATTTCAACAATTCTGATAAAAATTTTCTGTTTTGGTTAGAAATTCAACTGTTCTGTTGAAAATTGCTCTTTCGGCTCTCAATTCCAACAATCTTGTCATTTCTTGCATTTCTTTTGACTAAAAATTTGAATCTTGCATTCAAAATCCTTCTTTTGGTTGAATTATCAATTGATACATTCTTGGTTCGAAACTGCTTTATTTATTTTATTTAAAAATTCTTTTTTTTTGTTGCAAAATCGCTTTCTTATTTAGAAATATCAGCAGATAGGTTGATTTGTCATTTTCTCTTGACCACAAATTCAACTTTTGATTGAAAATTATTTTTGTTTATTGTTTGTTGTCATCTCGTAAACAACAGAAATGGAGCTGGATTCAATCAGATAAGTACAGTCGCGAAAAGTTCTAAACTTTGAAACAATCAGTCGGAAAAGCAACCAGAAAAATGATATTAAAAAACTATCTTTTAACAAATAGTTCAAATCGTTACCAATGAGACAAAAAAATCCTATATTGAATAAAGAAGTTTAACTCCCAACCGGAAGAGTATCAAACTTTCGAATAAAAAAGTCGAACTCAACAAAAAAGAACGATATTATCAAAAAATTGAATGAATTATATCGAAATTGTTGACTTTTTAGTAACAAGTTGAATAGTTTATATTTCAATCGAAAATCTGATTTTCCTTTAAAAGTTAAAGTTCTGAATAAAATAATTTTGTATCAAAACCTGAGGATTGTAGGAGAATGATTTCAATTTTTAACAAAGTTAAAAATTTTTAAACGAGAAAGGTTAACCTTTTCACCGACAGTAGTTTGATTCTTAACAAAATAGATCAATTTCTAAATGAAAAAAAGATACGTTTCCAACCAAAAATGTAATAATTGATAATTCAACCAAAAGAAGGATTTTCGATGCAAGAGTTGAGTTTTTTAGTCGAAAAACATAGGGAAATTGACAAGATTATTGTAATTGAAAGCAAGGAGAGCAATTTTCAACAGAACAGTACATTTTTAACAAAAACAGCAAATTTGTATGAGAATTGTTGAAATTCAAACAGAATATTTCAACTTTCCAAGAAAAAAGTAATTTTCGAATCAAAGAAGATGACTTCACAACCAATTATAATTAGATTTGTAACTAAGCAGATAAATACTCAACGAAAAAAGATCAAAATTGAACAGAAAAAGTACATGAAAATAATTTATTAGATGAGATACCATCTAGAAAACGAATTGTCAATATGAGAGTTGGACTTTCAATTAAGAGAAAGAAAGAAAACATTTTGAACAAATTCAGAGCTAAAAATGCGAATCCCATCTTAAAATTCAACCAAAAATAGTTGAATATTGTAGAAAAAATATTAATTTTTTTTCATGAAAACGATACTTTCGGAAAATCGTTTAATCTCAAACCAAATGATTCAATTCTTAGCCAAAGAATCAAATGCGTTTCCAAGAAAGATAAATTTTCCTCCTATTTTCTACCTCTCACACAAAAAACTGAAAGTGATATTATAATTGTAATTTAGGTCCATTACTAAAACATGTTTAATGCTTATAGCATATTTTTATACATGATCCTATATGCGAATTTAATAAAAAAAGTATAGTTGCGCATGGAGTGTTTCAAAAAAATAGTTAACTGTAAGTTTTACTGGAACGTGAGTCTATTATTTTAATGTCTCATGAACAACTAAAATAACCACATGGAGATTTTCTAATCATGGATTTGATTTATTGTTCTATTGATGCCAATCGTCATTCATCAATCAACCGAGTTGTAATAATGTTTCAGTATCATCCACCTGTGGCACTTGTCGATAAGAGACTAACATTCAAGTTGCATGCATAACGGCTTTGAACAATTAAAGAACTTTGAGTACCCGACCGAGAATCCGGAACTCGAAATGACCGTGCAGAACGTTGGCAAAAGCATATCTTAACCGAAGAGAATGAAAAATGTTATACAAACTTATATTCTCTCACGAAAATCACCGGTTAATATTCCATTTCTGTTCAACAAATTATGCAATTTTCTGAAGATCGAGATGTACCTTTCAAAGACGTTTATATCATAATTAAGATCGTGGGTGGTAAGACTGCACGTTACAAAGGCTTGAGTTCAGCGATTGCTGTAGTGTGTGTCAAGCTTAAATATTTGAATTTTAATATCTTGAAGTGAGGTATTACGTACTTCAATTACATCTTACGACAAGATTTTTCAGTTTATCAATATCTGCCTCTATTTATCATATAACTCAACTATCATAAACTGATCTCATTTTTTTAAAAATAAGATAGAAAATGCAAAGTATTAAATATATTTTAGTATTTAACACGAAATTTTGGAAATAAAATAAGGTTTTTTTCACGAGATCGCATTGGAGTGTCAGTAGTAATTTTGAATTATAGAACGACGAGACGACGAGACCACGTGTAACGGTCCGTTCCAAGTGGCGCCTTGAGTAAACGTCATCAGTATTCTCATTATCGTGAGTTGTTCTAATAAAAAAACGTTACAGAGACGAAGAAATTATATGAGTTTACAACAATTTGAACATAGCAAAGTAGACGTATTTTACTATGATTTTTAGAGTTGTGTTCTCCTCGGAAGAGAATCTAAGATTGATTAATAATTAAAATTTCAGTGAATTGACATAAATTAATGGTCTCAAGAGATTTATGGACCAAATTCTTCTACGGGAATAAATTTAAATTCAACAGTTTCTTGATACTTTTTATGTACGTACGAAATGTGACTTGCACTTCACTTAACTGAAGTGGTATTAGATATCAATTCCGATCATATCTTTTTCAATAGTTATGTTCTTCACCGAAACATATCGTCTGTCTTTATTGGTTAACACTAATATTATTATTCATATTATCATTATTATTAACGCTCTTTGCAATAAATTTCAATATTCGATTGCATTAAAAATTTTTTATTTGAATGGAATGAAGTACTCGGTTATCATGCAGAAAACAACGTTTGACTATTCCAATACAGTTTCGTTTGATTCAACCAGCTTTCCTATAATACTTATTATCAATATAATGAAAAAATAAAGATTATTCTAATCTCCGCTTTTGAGATCGTTATACTCAATATATTGAAGACAAATTTCTGTTTTAAAGGGTTTGTTTTTAAATTCTACACAGGGCAATCTTAGTATCTATCATCAGTGTTACGGACGCGTTTTTTCAATGCAATCAAGCAAACTGTTGAGGGAAGTATGCCCGATTTGATAAATTGGACAGCTTCATTTTT
>WSXT02038654.1:0-13426 GCA_011762715.2 Neuroterus valhalla
CCTGGCTACGGGCCTGCCTGATACCTTTCTTCCATCATTTTGATGTTAATGATTTTGGAAGGCTGACTTCGGTTTGGGATTTTTGTGGTTTTGTTCCATGGGACAGGGGACATGAACATAAGCAAAATTTTTTGTAAAATATTAACCGGACAAATTCTTCATTCCAGAAATCTTTCAACCATACGACCGATTTCTCTTCAGAATGTTTGAAATGTTTCTGAAGATGCAGTAGACAATACCAAAAGTACATATGCAAAAATGTGCTAACAATTTACAAGTACCCATCATACTGAATTGCCGAATACTTACTTCTTCTGAGGGTAGCTGTGAATTTGCGGTTTAGAATGGGTTTAAAAACATTCTTGCGACTGCTTGAGAGGTTCGCAATTGCAGTTAATTGATCTCTCACTATGAAGCTACTCGCACAGGTGCACAAAAGAAAAAATTGTTCTAAACCCCCTAGCCTAGAGGGGTGGTTTTTGTGGGGTGAGAAGTTTCACAGTCTGGAAATCGCGAAAGAGGCAGCAAATAACATACAGTCGAGAAAAGGTTTTGTTCGATCTACGAAGTAAATAGGTTACGGGGTTTAGAATCATTCATCATGCCTTAGGGGTGGTTTTTGACAAGGGGTAGAAAAGAAGCTCAAATGGTCAAGATATTTATTAAATGGCCCACAATAGAATTCCAATGAAAAAAACTGTTTTACTTGTCTTATAATAGCGGAAAATGCTGTGATATTATATTCAACCCTCTGCAGGGGGTGATTCCCGGGGTTAAAAAGATCAGAAAATACGGAAAAGTACGCAAAGGGTATCAGAAGCTGACGATTATCAGTTTCAAGATTTTTTTCGGTAAGAAGTAACTTACCGTTTGGAGCATCTGAATCTGAGTAGTTTTCACACCCCTTTTTAGGGGCAAAAAAAAGACAAGAGCTAATCAAAAAATTCTGAGGTCAGATTCGGTTTCAGCGATCCCAAAAACGTATAATAGGGTGGGTCTACCTTCTGGGACATGACCTTCATGTTGTGTGCCTGTGCGATAGTAAATTATGTAACAAGAGCATTTTTTTTCTCGAAGCCAACTTTTGGCCATCCATCTTATGGCCCTTAACTCATTATAAAATGAATAGTACTATAAAGAAATTGTAAAAGGAAAAAAGTCAATTCCAATTTCGCCTCGCTAATTTCACTCTCGTCCCACTGGTCTTGCTTCTGCCCAAACAATTATACTTTCAACGTACAGGGCCGCATCAACCCTCAACGGGGCCCTCAACGGGGCCTCCTAAAATCGGGGGCCCCAGGCAACTGCCTATTCTGCCTACTTGTTAATCCCGCCCTGTCAACGTGAAAATGCGGTTGTCGGGGGATGTATGCTACTCCCACTCCTTTTTCGGGAACGAAAGTTGGCCATTTTGGTCGGATGTGGAATAAATTCGGAGCGCTCAAGCGCATGTTCGAACTTTCCGAGTAATGGGTACGACCCTGTTAAAATATCACGGTTCGTGCCACACCTCCCATTGTTTTCCTTTGATACCTTGTATACAATACTTTGTAATTATAATCAGAAACAAAGAAAATCTTTTTCCCTAAATTCTCCAATTGATTAAAAAGTTATGGTGTATTGTTGATAATATTATTTTTGGATTTTCTCCTAAAGTTATAACGCCATAAATGTAAAAAAAACATATCAAGGAACACGGCCTAATAAGATCCTGGAATTGCAATAGTATATTTCAGATACGATTTTACCCGACAGCAAAGCGAAAGGGAATTTTCGTGTTTCATTAACACTAGACGGTACTCTGGAAAAGGTAGTTGAGTCTACCGAAACTTTGTTAGTGCAGACAAAATATTCTTGCTCAAAATATTAATAAGAATATCTATTGAAGTGTCTGACATTTATTTTTTAAATATTCATTTCTTTGTGTTTTCCATCCTCCCCTTTACAGGCTTGACATCGCTTACTATCGCTCATCCCCAGCGCAGCTAAAACGAGCACTCTCGCTCCGCTGTTGGACAATAGTATATTGTGTACTGAGAGTGATAGTCGCCGAAGACCGACGCACTTAACTTCAATCACGGCGCAAACGACCGTTTTTGAATGGGGTTCACATACTATTTTGTCTGACAGCAGACTTATTTCATTCATTTATTTATAACGTTTTCCATCCTCCTCTTTTCACAGACGTGTAATCGCTTACTTTCGCTCCACTGTCGGACGATAGTACATTGTGCACTGAAAGCGAAAGCGGGAGAAGCACAAGGCGCAAACGATCGGTTTTGCTTAAGGTTCACATACTATTTTGTCCGACAGCAGAGCGAAAACCAGTTTTTTGTGTTTCATTAACTCTAGACGGTGCTCTGGAAAGAGTTGCTAGGTTTACTGCAATTCCATAAGCGTAGACCAAATATTTTTGCTCAAAATATTTATAAGAATATCTATTGAAGTGTCTGATATTTAGTATTCAAATATTCATTTTATTTATAATTCTTTCCATCCTCCCCCCTTTACAGGCGGGACATCATTTACCATCGCTCATCCCCAGTGCAGCTAAAACAAGCACTTTCGCTCCGCTGTCGGGCAATAGTATATTGTGTACTGAGCGGGATAGTCGCCAAAGACCGACGCATTCAACTTCAATTACGGCGCAAACGACCGTTTTTGAATGGGGTTCACATACTATTTTGTCTGACAGCAGACTTATTTCATTCATTTATTTATAACGTTTTCCATCCTCCTCTTTTCACAGACGTGTAATCGCTTACTTTCGCTCCACTGTCGGACGATAGTACATTGTGCACTGAAAGCGAAAGCGGGAGAAGCACAAGGCGCAAACGATCGGTTTTGCTTAAGGTTCACATACCATTTTGTCCGACAGCAGAGCGAAAACTAATTTTTTGTGTTTCATTAACTCTAGACGGTGCTCTGGAAAGGGTTGTTAGGTTTACTGAAATTCTGTAAGCGTAGACCGAATATTTTTGCTCAAAATATTTATGAGAATATCTATTGAAGTGTCTGATATTCAGTTTTCAAATATTCATTTTATTTATAATTTTTTCCATCCTCCCCCTTTACAGGCGGGACATCTCTTACTTTCGCTCCTCCCCAGGGGAGCGGAAGCGAGCACTGTCGCTCCGCTGTCAGGTAAGAATTATTTTTCCAAACACAAGTGCATAATATTCCAGGGGCACGAGATTTTCCATCTTCCCATTCACACCCTAACCATACTTGAAAAATGAATCAAAAACTTGATAGAAATAAAAATTGGAAGAAGCATCAGGGTTCTAGCTTTCAGTTATTCTGAGAGATATTAAAATTTTTCGGGGAAAAAAGAGGATCCCTGTTATATTCTAGATGAAAAACGATAGTTCGATTCAATTTTTTTGTTGAAATAAAATTTTCATTTTTTCTCTGCACCTGCAGATCATTCCACCTCGACGCGACGTCGCGTCGAAAGCGTTGATAGAAGAGGCGAGGGTAGAGGTGGAGGCGGCGCTTCTTTCGGTGATGCTGATGCCGTCGGTGAAGATGTTGATGCCGTACGTCGGAAGGGGGTGGGAGAAGACGAATGTGGAGGTGGAGGTAGCAAACCTCTCGATCCGGAGAAAGAGATTTAGTTTGGTTAGTTTAGTTCGTGCGCGGGGCCCCGGCGACTGGGACGAACGGCTAAAGAGATACGAGAACGGAAAGTGTGCGCGCGATAGACAGAGAGGACATCTACTCACAGTTAGTGTGACGACAGTGACGACGAAGACGACACGACGCTCGGCGAGTTCGATTTTGTGATCAGCCTGCTTCTTCAGTTGCATTTCGAGAACGATCACCGATTCGACAGTTATCAGGGATTACGGAATTAATATTCTCTTCTTTCTCTTACCTCTAGCGCGTAATCCTTACCGCCAGAAAAATCGCACACTTTCGGATTTATTACCGTTTCAAGTAAGTTCTCCAAATTGACAGTGCGTAATGAACGAAAAGAAAAAGCTGATGAAACGTGGACTTCAGTGGCGTAACCGAAATGTGCTTCTCTTTTCTCAAAGAGAATGGATTTAAAACCTGGATATTATTGGATAATTCGACAAGAAAGATGGGATATCCAGAAAAATTGTGCAATTCTTTAGATACGTGTTACGCCACTGGTGGTCATGCCATTGTGGTTTTGTGTAAATGTGTAATCATGTGTGAATGAGTGTGTTTAAAGGGAAGGAAAGGCTTTGCAATTTCTTTTATAATTCCTCCACTTTCGCAGCCTTCAAGCCAATTTACGCCGCCATTACTAATCTGCGATTAAACGCGTACACAAAGCTAAGTGAACTTTTACTGATTGCTTATACTGTGGATGCTTAACTTTCTGGTGTACCTTCTGGAGTTTCTTGCAAATTCCGGTGTTGATTCAACACTTGAGATCAAGTGAAAATTCTGGAAGACGTAGGATTATCAAACTGCAAGGAAATATGATCAAGATCGATATGATGAAGATCCATCACCTGACCGTTACAAAGTGCTGTGCAAAATGGCGGAAACGGCTGATTTATAATTGATCATTTTCTAACTGAAAGTGACAAAGCCGCAATTTTAAGACCGGTTTAAAATAGAAGATGTCGTTTTCTTTGATGCCAGTGACCTATCCGGTAACGAGTTTCGTATACGTTGTCTTTCCTGCCTTCTGTTTCTGCCAGAAAAGCTGTTCCAACTTTCTTGGTTACGTAATCGTTCGTCGAGCCCGAGTTTCAATGGGTGGAAGTGAAATTCACGAATAAGATGTAGCGGAATCGGAAGTGAAAGTGATCACTACTGCAATTCAGGATTATCAAAAGTTGAGAGTGAAAATTTCCGTCTCGTGAGATCTTTGAAGCAATTTGTAGAAGTGTAGTTTTCAATAAGTTTAGGATACGAAATGGACTTCACTTTATTGTAAAGAGAACTCTCCTAACTACAAATGGATCTACAGTGAGATGAAAAGTGCAAATTCGTGAACGTGGATATTTGCGGGACAGTTGATGTGATGGATTTTCTTATATTATGATTTTTGGTTATAGAGTGTTTTTCATGGTTCTGTTCTAAGTTTGGATAAGGTCAATTTTATTTTATTGTTTATATCAAGGACTCTATTGCTTTGAGTTCAATAATCTTTATGAATTATCGCTTATCTCGAATCCTGTTTTAAGGTTGAGATTTTCATCTGTCTTTTTGCATGAAGTCAGGTTTTCGGATTCGATTTCTTTGATAGGTCTTGGATCATTAATGCAGAATTCAATCTAAAAAATTCCTTCTCAGATTTGATTATTAGAATGACACTTATTCCAGATTACCTAATAAATGATGAAGTTTAATTTGTTGACGGAATTCGTAGGAAAAACAGTAGACCTATAAATCTTGATTCCAATGACACTCTGGCGACCCCTAAAACAACAAAAAAAAGAGATGGCGCCAGCTGAGTAGATTCTTCACATATATGTTCTAATTTTAAACTCTAATAATTTTGAGACTGTCTAGAATCAGTTACCTACCAATTCAAAAAGTTTTTAAATACATTTTTTGAATCATGGATTCAGTCACTCGAATAATCATAACATTGAATTGATCTTCAATTTCTTAGCGTTTTACACTTTGCTCATATCTTGCTGTATTTTCTGTAAAGCTATGCCGATTGGACCTAAGGTAAATAAGCATGAGTCAGACGTGGTAGCTCTCCAAGTTTGTAGAAATAATAAAGTCGATTCTTTATTTTTAGATTTTCTGAAACGAGCATAAAAATTCGATTTAATTTTATCTTTGTTTTTATTAAATAATACAGTTTTAATTTTCATTGGTGGTTTATCAGGTTTGTAGTTGTGATATATAGATTTGGAAGAGTCAAGTCATTTGTAACAGTCTGAGTAGGTGGAAGAGGGTTTCGTATTTTTGGTTCGTCGATCCTCTGAATCACTTATTCTTCAAACAGCATTTTTTTCCACTGATGTTCTTCTATATATTTAAATTGTGTGGGTAGATTCACTTTCTAGTGCTGAGAGTATTTTTTGAGTTTCGGAATAATGGATTTGGTTTGAAACTTTCTATCGGGTAAAAAGGTTTAATGGATTTTAACTAAAAGTTTATGATACTAAAGATCTGAGAAGATTTATTCCTATGAAAACTTCAGTATATCGATCCCAAATAATTCAAATGTGGGAAAAGCTCTGATTAATAAATCTGTGTAGCCTCTCTGGATCCCACGTTTGCTATAAATAGTGACTCAATCCAATCTTTCTGTCACATAAAATTATCAAAAAATTAAGTGATTCAGAAGATTAAGGCATCGAAAATAATTGTTATTCAGAGAATGGTGATACCCATTTATTATTCCTGAAAGATCATGATGCATACATCACGACTATTTCAATGAACCAGATCAGTTTTCTAAAACTGGAGTGCTAGTTATATATTCTTATCATAAAACGTTATGGCTTATAAAAGTCGACATCAAGGATATTGTAGCATCAAGAAGATTGATATCTAATAAAGACAGTGTACGGGAGTACTGTTCGATTTCTTATACATGTTGGAACATAGTGGAAGACTTTTTATATTTCCATCTCATCAAATGATGTTTGAAATATCATTGTTATCCAAAAGCTACACAATTGGGTGTAATTATAACCGAGAGATATCCATTGGTTGCTATGGTTCACTTATTCGGATCTTTAATCATTTTTCCCATGTTAGGTGTCATTTGAGTCTAGAGGATGTATTGGTTCTTAAACCAATTTGATTCATTATTCTCATTCTGATACTTTAATGGATCTATCAATTATTAGGTGATGATGTTCAAACTATGAACTATGAGCTTTCATGCCTGAACCCTATTAGATGTTAATGACTGTTCTTGCTATTTTGAACCCTGCTTTACATGAGTGGATCCATTCCTTATCAACATCACATAAGAAGAATGCCATCCAGAGGATGTCTCATTATGAATTGTTTCCAACCTATGATAACATCTGGATATCATCACCTATATGTCAGTATGAGATTTCATCAGTATTCCATCGATTGCATTCCGTAGATTTTCTATTGGTTTGTTCGTGTTTCATTCACGATATCAAAAATGGAAATGTGAAACCGAGTGTAACCGCAGTCTCTCTCACTTCCTCTCATTACCATTGAGTAGGCATGCCAAAAAAGTCACACTGAAAAATTAATATGGTCTGCCCGATGATGTGATATCATTATTTTTCGTTGCTTGTAATTTGTCGATATTTGCCAATGTTCATGGTACCAATTGTTCTAAACTTATTCAATGTTGATTTAAGATCATACGCATTACATATCTAAGTTCCTTAAAAACAACATTTTTACGATGTTTTTTGTTCTGTGCCTTAGTTTCTGGAGATTGAGCTTACGTTGAAGATGAATTGATATCTTTGAGTAAGAGCCACGAGTTCGGCCGTCGGCGCGGTGGACTGGCGAACTATTCGTAGAGCACTATCTAGGTATCTAGGCTCGGTGTCCGCTTATTTTTAGAGAACGTAACGTGAGGAGGAGCTGTTGGTCGTTCCATCAGAGTCCGTCATGTTAGTTTGTTTCGTCGTTTCTCCGTTCCCTCGTTCCATCTGTCTTTGATGCGTGGGAAGATGATTTTCCCTCTCTGCGGATCCTGAACGACCTGCCCGTTTTAAAAATATCCGCATACCGCGAGTTCCCCAAATTTCCCGAAAACTGGCTGGCTCCGTTGATTTCGGAGAGCGGATCGCAATTTTCCACAAAAATCAAAATCTCAAATTGTCAAAGCAAATGTCTCTTCAGCACAGTTCCGAAATCGAATCCAAACAACGCAGTAGTTATCGTAGATGAAATCCTGCTTGTTTGGACGTTCCGAAGTCAAACAGATGACCGTTTATTTTCTTTTGGTAGGTTTATTTTTGAATAAGAGTCCGCTGGAAAATGCATCGGATGCATCAAACTGGTGATCTATTTATAGGGTATTCGATTCGAAAATATTGGAAAACGCTGGAATTTTTGAGAGTTTGGTCGAAACATTCAAGTTCAGTTAGCGTTAATAGGAAATCCATGTCGAATCTTTAAACTTCCACGTGTTCACAACGTCAAGTTGGAATCAGTGGATAAAAATAGAAGAGCACACGAGTAAAGATGTTTCGAAGAAGAGTGCACCTAAATGCCTCTCTCTACTCAGTAATTATAACTTCTAGGTCAAGTATTACATTGTGGAGCGTACGATAATTTTACTTTGGTTTGGCGATATCGTTCCTTCTTCGTTAGGTGGGTGGTTCTAGGAATTGTAGTTGGTACACCAGATGACGATGATTCATCCGAGTTGTATTGAAATACTTAAAGTTTGCTTACGACTCGTCATCTATTTGTTTCCTCACAGTTCTCGTCTTTGAACTTGTAATGGCTTACCTCTCTTTGAAACAAGAGGTTAAATAGCCATGCGTTATTTAACCTTCAGATGGTTCATACATTTTTGGATACATTCACGCGAGCAAAACGATAAGAATCCGCTTTATTCTTCAGTGGGTATAAATAATGGTATCTTCGTTCGAAATTTTGATAAAGATTTCGGAGGTAGGTCCTCATTTTCGATGTATAGATTTTTGGATCAAAATAAGAATGAATGTGGTCTTTGATTTTATTGTGGCACAACACTTCAGTGTTCCATAAACTCGATCAAATGAACGTTACGCATCTGTCGTAGAGTAGTCACGAATCCGCTGATGCGAAACTTCCTGACAGCTGAGAATCTCAAAAGGAGTTTAACTCGACGTCCAGACTTAGGCTCTTGCCAAAGTCAATTACGCCTTTTCGAATAGAACAGATCGCGGTGAATTCTTAGAAATCGACATGATTTTCTTCAGTAATTATTCCTTTTCCGCTTTTTTTGTTGTTGCTAACTTTCAGATAGACACAAGAAGCATTTAGATTTACCTCACGAATTTTTAGCAGGCCTGAGAAAATTGATAGATAATTCGAATTGGAATCCATACTTTATTTCGTGAATCAAACAGAAATCAAATCACAGGGTCACAATTTTGGAGATAGATAATCATTCTTTAATTCAAAAAAGTCTGAGGATGTCGGTCCTTCGAGCCGGATCTTGAGTGATCAAAGTTTTCGATTAAATCAAGAGTAGTTCGTATGCAGCAATATCAAATTGTCCATCAAAGAATAATTCTTCTAGAAAGAGCTAGTGCGAATCAAATGAATGCTGAAAGCCGTAAATAAATAAACAAATTCTAGACTCTGCAGATTGTCCACTCAACACCTTTGCCGTCGCACATGACATTGACTCATTCTACTTCTCGTGGGGACTTCTGGTCACATTTAGGTGCGGAATAGAATTGTGATTTGCAAAAGGAAATGGTTCATTCATGAACAGTCTGACTAAATATGAGGATAGCTTGTTGATAGAGAATTCTTCACGAAAAATAATTTGGTAACTTGGAAAATAATCAGCAATATTAATCTTATATTTTGTTTTTTAATTTTGATCTATCCATAAGGACTTTCCAGTGATCTTTGGGAGCGTTTTCTTGAGTATAAACTGGACATTATCAGTCGGAAGGATCATCCTTTGGAATAGGTTTTTTTTCTATCGATTATTATTCACTGAGGGCACAAAAGGGCAGCAGCCTTGGCTACAGGTCAACAATTTAATGTCGTTAAGCTTGAAATGTAGTTCTTGGATGTTCATTACACAAGCTATTTATTTTATTAGGTTGACCGAATAGCTTCGGATAGAAGACGTCCTTTATTTTCGCTTGAAGAATTATAAGAATCAATTATTGTATTGTTTAATCTAAACTTTCACTAGTGATTTTATTTTAATGCTCTTTTCCACTCAGTTGGTGTAATTAAAATTTTCGTTTATGGACGAGAAGCATCTCGGATTGCTGAAGTTTTTGACATGGATGATACACGCGGCAAGATTTATGTGGTGTGAAGTAGTCTCGACATTTAGAGTCAGACTGCTGTCTCACGAGCTTTCTATTCAACCGTTAACAAGCTGTTCATACTAGTTAAGTTTAAGATATACAGATACCTAAATTTAAAATAGAATGTTGTTTCAAATCGTCTTTCGAAAAAAAGGAAACATTTGCTCGGAGTTCTATATTCTTTTTACTGTTGTCCTTTATTTTTTCATTTTATTGTTAGAAATTGTTCAACAAACATTTCGAAAGAGCCGAATCGCAAAGACCTAATGGTTGTTAGCGCAGATTGTATGCACTTTGACAAGAATTGTTTACTTTTACCCTATTTTGTAGTAGGTAGGATTTTCATTAAAATCAATCTTTTCTCGCGTCGATAAAAAGAAGACACTTCGACAATGGTCTTCCGAATTCAGAAAATTATTATCTTCAAGAAAAAAGTACCTAATGTGAGTGCTATCGCTATACCCCACGTTCTCTGATACCAGATTGGCAAACTGGATTTCACCATTTATCGGCCAAGCCTAAACTACTTTGGAACAGAAAAGGTGCAAATGGAAAGAAAATTATGGAAGATAAAATAAGAAAGAAAGGAGACTATAGAGAGGTAGAAAAGAGCCATTAAGGAATTCGAACAGCAATTACGAAGTGTAGTAATCTTGAGAATGCTGAAGGCTTCTTGCCAAGTCTTACCGTAACGTTGTAACACCGACGGATGTCCCTTCGTTTGTCCGACGTCTTTGCTGCTCCATCAGCCACTCTACTCATCTGTTGGATCTTGTCTGAAGATCTTAGTTACCTGCTGCCGGATATCCTTGATAGCTCGACGTCGAGAAAACGAGAGTGCATTCGCGTTAGTGTCATTGACCAATTTCCTAACATTAGAAAATTTCTGTGTAGTTTATTTCTACTCATCGTTAATCTAACTTGATACTATCCACGATTGATTTTGCTGTTCAAAGATCTTTTTGTCACCGTGGAAAAATTGGATTCGAACTTTTATATCTGTTCATTTATCTAAATGGTGTTACTTAACCAGAGGTACGAGTAATCTCAATCTCAGTCTTAACATGCAACATCTCTTCACACGAACTCATTCCAGTTTCATAACTGAAAACCAAAACAAATGTCTTGAATTTCGAAAGCGTTGAAATAGAATCCATTTATCCACCTGCGACTTTGCGAACTTCAGGATGTTGGAAGATTAGGTTTCATTTTAGTGCACGTGTGCTCAACAATTTCTTAACAATTTTGCTACTTATCTAATAATGTGACTTATTTTCGCGTCGTCAGGATTGTGGTTCCAAGAGGCTTTCCAAGATTTCATAATTACCAGAGTGAATTTGAAATGATTGTCGACCCTAGATGGGAAAAATTGATTTCCATCAGTTTTGCAAATTCAACTCAACTCTCTGACAATAATCAGACGGCTTAGGCAGCTGAATGCTTTGAAGTTTGGTTATTTGCTACATCTGTAACTGATTCTCGTGATTTTAAGAAGCAGCTGTTCACACGTGAATTATATTGAGTGACAGAGATAAATGCTTAAAGGTATATCGGCGGCATAAATCTTCATTAACATTTCGAATTCGTTCAAAAGATAATAATATCTTCCTAGGTATAAGGAGATTCACCAGTTGCTAAGCAGTAAAATTCACAGTTTGAGGATTAGAGACAGAGTGTTTTGTGGTTCCTAAACTAGATTTGGATCAGGTGGTGATTCAAGAGTCTGAAACAAAAGCTAATGTTTTAAGAAACTAAAGCTGACAACTTGTTTTATTATGTATGATCCACTTGTCTCCACTCGTAGAGTTAAACATGCCAAGCATAATAACCGATTACCAAGATAACCAACTCACCTATTTTCGAGCCAAGAACCGCATTAATAATAGAGATGGTACGTCACTTAAAAGCCTTGAGCCTCTTGGAAAATTCAAAATATTCTTGAAATGAAGTATCTGTGAAACTCGAAGCTTCTTTCGAAATTCAGAGGATATTCGTTGTCTTCGTTAAAAGAGGAATTGATCTGTTAATATACAAACGAGTGTGCAGATAGATAAATAGTATTTTTCCAATGAAACGTATGAATGGAATGTCAAATAAGTGAGTGAGGTAGGCAATGTGCGAGAAGTGCGGTATGCTTCGCAAAAAATAGCATTAACTACATTAAGGATTTTCCAATTGATTCAAAATCGCTTTTTATTGAAATCTGTTAGAAATATTCGGTTGCCAAATCCAGATGTAGTTACTGCTTTCCTCTTTTGCATGGGAGTGTTGTAGTAAGTTGTAAATATATTTGTTGAAGGTTAAATATGTATTTCCAATTTAGTGACCAACTGATAGAGTCTTTATAATTTGTTGCAGAACAAACAGAAGCTCTCAAGGTTCACTGGACTGAAAGAATCGCCAACAGTGGCAGGGGCGGGTGAATTAAATGATAACGGACAAGAATATCCTTTGAACCTGAGGGGAGAAACGGGAGGACTTATTTTTTCTGGTGGTCTAGAAGACCAAAAATCTTGAACAATTCGGGTAGAGAAGGGGTTCGACAACCCCGTGGAAGTGAGAAGAGGAGCGAAGGCACCCCGACGACATGGGGGTTGCCGATGACTTCGCACCCAGCTTCACCCAGAAGCCGCAGCTTCGTCAAGAGGATGAAGGCAATCGGCTCATTTTCGAGTGCCAGCTGGTCAGCTCACCGAAACCAGACATATCCTGGTTTCGGGGGGATACCCAGCTGAGTGAAGATGCCAGGACAAATTTCAAGATCCAGAGTGTCGAGACAAACAAGTTCCTGGTCGTACTTGAACTCGATGATGTCATCGAAACAGATGCAGGCCTTTACAAGGTCAAAGCCAAGAACAAGATGGGCGAGGTTGCAGCCTCGATCAACCTCAACTTCAGTCGTAAGTTTTATTTTTTTCTCCTCTCTTTATCCCTAAGAGATGATTGCTAATTAGAGTTGATACCGTGGTTGCAATGATATTTAGGACTGTGAACATGATAGAGGCATGCTTCATTTTTTAAGTTTGTTTTTCCATTTTTTTATTCATTCAGGAGATACACAACGTGTGTGCATTTAGTTATTATGCGCTGAATGTATCTCGGACTGCTGGTGGATGATTATCACTAAAAATTTTGCCTCGATTGGGCAACAGACAGTCATTGAGACTAGTGAGAATTTTTTCATAATACGTGCAACGAAAATCCGACTTTTGCCGCCTCTTGAGCGAATCAGCTGGAGCGGCTCAAGTAAATCAGCTGTGCAAGCAGAAGAAATTTGAGAGTGTTTCTGTATCACTATCACTGAGTCGCGCGCGTAATAGGCGTCAATAATGCCAACCCATTAACGTAATTATATATGTGATTGTCATATGTTGCCAACCATAACCTGAAAGCTCCAATTTTTTTTATTTCACTATCACTCAAGAGTCGTCGAAAGCGGAGTTGTCGATGCACTTTTCATGAAAAATATCGTACGTGGCGAGGGGCGAATGGCG
>WSXT02038665.1:0-13424 GCA_011762715.2 Neuroterus valhalla
GGGACGCGTGGCGGTCTCGGGTAGATGAGGCAATGAACTTTCGAGTTCCAAATGCTGATAAATAATAAAATAATAATTAATTATCTTGCCTGCTAATCTAGGGTTGTTTCAAAAATTGAAGGCTTTACTATTAATTTTTTTTTTCAAATTTTGAGACCTTTGTATTTTTTTGCTGCTCAAATTTGAATAATCGATTTTCAGGTTTTAATTTCCATGCCATAGATCAGATCATCAGATTTTATTGTGTTTGAAAAATTTTCCTTAAACGAATTCAAAGTTTACTTTACAATTCACTTTTTACTAAAGTTTTCGTCTCAAATCCCTGAAACCTCTTTAAATTCCATTGGGTATCTCTGAAATTTTATTAAATTAAACATTTTTTCAAATGTTTGAGATTTAGTACTTTTAAAGAAAGCTAGGTACTCTCTTCAATTTATAATAGTCCAGTATATTTAGATTTTATTATTGCAATTCATTGTGTAGGAAATTTTTTTTTGACTTTTTAAGGGTACCATATAGGAAGCTTAAATCCAAGTTTTCGACCATCAACTTTTTGCAGGTTGTCCGCCACCTTGAATTAAGGGATGATCCTTGTATCGAGAATAACAGTCGTATTTTTAATTTAATCAAGAAAACAGTTGATACCATTTTCGATGAGAAATATAAGTTCTATATATTAGTATATTTGAAGTTTTCTCATATTTTGCTTATTTATTGCTTAGAAATTGATTATAAAAAAAAGAGGGATGAACATTATTTAGATCGAATATCTTTTTTGATTTCGGGGCTATCGCAAAACTTTCAAGACAAAAGTTTTAACTCAACATTCTTTCTGTTTCTTTTTTATTTTTATCAATTAAATATAATTATGACTATTTTTTTGTGTGCATGATTTATATTTCAATGATCTTTTCTTTGTTATTTTTATTTAAAATTTTTCTTGTTTTTAAACTTAACTTTCATTATTCTTTATTGGCATTTGAATCATTTACTATTCTTCAATATAACTTTATACGATTAATCATATGATTTCTCTTATTTGTTGGAAGAATAAATGAAAAATTCTCAAAAATGAAGAATGAGAACATTTTCACAGGAATTCGATAGCAAAACTTATTTACTAAAATGTTGAGATTCATGTCACAAACCTCACAATCTATAATTTATGAATGTGCAATCTGTAATGATATTTCAAGGTTCTTGATCAGTTTCAGTTTTTTTTGTTTCAAAAATATTGAAAAATCGTTATATTTCTTCAAAAATTCCACGCTAGTGTAAACATGCTGCTGATAGTATTAAAATATTGTTTATATGGTTCAAAATATAATTAAAAGACATTAAAAAAAACAACCTGCAAAGGGTTGATGGTCGAAAACTTGGATTTAAGCTCCCTATATGGCACCCTAAAGATGGTAAAAAAAAATTGTCTTACCAATGAATTGCAATAGTACATATATGAATCCGACTGAATATACTGGACTATAACCCTGAATCTCCAAATTGATTATTGAGAGCATGACCAAGAAATGATCAAAATTGTGCATTTTAAAATTAAGTGCCTGAAGAGAGAAATTTTCCAATTGGAAGCGTTGAAATTCAAAAAGGTTCTGTATTAAGAGAGTTTATAAAACTACTTTAATTGTAAACATAAAAGATTGTTTGATTCCAAATTGAAATTGTTCAAAGTTTTATAATAATTTCAACATGGAACCCACAGTTCAATGTCTTTAAATTTAAACCGTTGGATGGAAAAATAAGTAATTTAAGCCTTTATCGTATAACAATTTCACTTTAAATGATAATTTTCCCAGAATAAGACAAATTGTCAATAGACTAAATCCATTTCAAATCATTGAAAATTTCAACAATTCGTCATTATATAGTGATCAAGAAATTTTTTGTTTTTTCATTCTTTACAATAATTATTCGAAGATCACCTGCGAATACTCGAATTTAGTAGAATTTTTCTACAAATCCAGTATTTTTCAGAAGATCTTGGGTACTAAGGATTTTCTTTTCTCATTTGATGTGAGAATTTCTTCTCTTTTGATTTATCAACAAAAATCAAGAATTCTGAAAAGTGACTGAATGGCGGTTGTGTTTTTTAAAATTCTTGAAAATTGATTTCTTTTCAAAACTCCTGTATTGATACTTTTTTTTAGGAGTAGATTCTAATAATAACTATGAATCTCTTGATTTCTGGTTCTGGTGAACCACTGCTTTACATTGAAAAAATCATTTGGGAAATGTTGAGAAAAATCTGTTAATTTTCGAGAGTTCGCAGGTAGTCTTTGAATGATTGTGAAAATACGGGATCGTTTTTTTCTTAAGAATGATAGATCCAATACTACATTGTGTTAAAGAATATTCATGTAGGAGCATATTGAAATTATTTCTCTTTTTTTCTACATTTCTTCAATATGAAGAGAATGTTCTGAATCCCTGGAAGTGGATGAGAATTTTTTTCGGCAGGTTTGAGTGGGCATCCTGCGTCAATAGCTTATTAAAGATTGCTTAAACAATATGGAAAATTTTAGTTCAATGATCTTCGAACCTTGTCACGTGCAAGTAAAAAGCAGCTGAGGTTTCTTTGCTTTTTTTTTGTTTTGAAACGCGAAAGACTTGTCCGCCAAGTTTCTAGAAATCCGTCTTTTCTTACATTAGACGTCAGCACCTCTGAAGACGAGCCAAGGCAGACGAGAAGAACATCAAAACGTGCAGCCGAGGAACCAGCAGAATCCGAGAAGCGGACGATGAAGAGCGTCAAAGCAACTCTCCAGGAACTCCTCGCAGACGTCACACATCACAGGGACTCCTGGCCATTCCTGACTCCTGTCACCAAAAACGAGGTTCCCGATTACGAGGAATACATAAAAAAACCGATGGACTTTGGCACGATAAAGTACAAAATCGGCAATGGGGATTATGATGAACTCGAGGAGTTCTTTTCCGATTGTCTCCTAGTCTTTGACAACTGCAACACCTATAATGAGGAACACAGTTCTGTTTACAAGTGAGTTTTTCAATGCGAATTCAACTCTTGGCTTGGGTTCGGATGCCAGAGATCTACCACTCTAATTGGCGAACCGATAAGGACCTAGCGACGTCTAAACCTTCTTATGTTTCGAAAACTCTACTTCTGTTTCGACAAGAACTAACCAGATCTATTTTTGAACTTTTCTTTTCCTGTTACAATTTGGGACTGACAGTACTCCTGTTCCAAACGAAAACCGGACAATTCGCGTTTACCATAAGGATTATAGTCGCCGGTTGAATACCGATTTCCCACACAAAGTTAACTTTTTTTTTTCACAAGTATTTTTGAAGCGAAACTGTGTACGCGTGCTGTGGATCGGAAAATGGTGACGCTCTAAATGAATGTACACTGTCCTTCACTGTCCGTACCCCCTCTTTGACAACCGTAATACCCTCAATTATTCGTTTTTCGACATTTTCAATAAAATAGTTAAACTCGTAGGCCTATAATCAAATTTTCAATTCAACAAGATTCGTTAACCAAACAAAAGGAATTCTTTACTATATTATATGAATTTTCAGTCCAAAAGGACTAATTTTCAACAAAAGAGTTGGATTTCCGACTATAAAAGATGAACGTACCAAAATAGTTGAATTTTATACAAAAAATAGTTGAGTGTTCAAGCCAACAAAATTAATTTTTTTACATAAATTTTATTTCTCTTACATAAATCTTATTTTTAACCAAGAAATATTACTTCTATACAATGAAAGATCAATTCCCAATTGAATAGGACGAATTTCCCATGAAACCGTGCTTAATTTTTAAACAAAATGATTCAACTTTCAAAAGAACAGTTGCATTTTGAACCAAATATCTGCATTTTTAACTCACGAAAATGAATTTTAAATTAAGGGAATTAATCTCCTACTAAATGGCGATTTTTAACAAATGCATAAACTTTTAACCAAATAGTCTAATTTTAAACTGAAAAACATAATTTTGCAATCAAAAATATAATGCCTAAATCAGTTTACAAATTACTTTTTAACGAAAGATAAGACGAATTTTCAAACAGTTAAATTCAGCAAATAAGGCAAGTTCTCAACAAAATAGTTTAATCTCCAACCCAATAGATGAATTTCAAACAAGAAAAATACAAGAAAGATCAATTTTCAACTAAAAAAGATTAATTTTCAGCCAAAAATAGTGTCCTCGAATTTCCAGTTTTAGAAATCAAGTAAAAAAAAGCAAACTAATTTGTAAACTGTTTAATTTGAGCAATAAAGGCGAATTTTTACGAGTAGTTGAATCTTCAACCAAAAGATAAATTCTTAACAAAATACATGGATGTTATAACAAAATTTTTTCCATTTCAAACATAAACAATAAGTTTTCCAATAAGAATTTTTTATGTTCTACCAGAATTGACGCATTAACAACAAAATACATATTTTTTAATCTGAAAAGACGAATTTTCGACAAGAAAGTTTATCTTAAATCAAGACTTTTCTACCATTAAAAATGGATTATTGATCTAAAACAGAATACTCAGATCACTTTAAAAAATCACTTTATGACGAAAAAGGAAGAGTTTCTAACCAATTGAATTCAACGAAAAAATAAATTTAAAAATTACCGAATAGTTAAGTTATCACTGGAATGGATTAATATTCAAGAGAAGAGCTAATTTGCAATTTAAGAAGAAAATTCTCGACGCAATAGTTGAATCCCTAAAAAAAAAAAAATAAAAATAAAAATCTATTCAAAGTATATGAATTTCTAACAAAATTGTCAAGTTTTTAACTACAAAGGTGAATCTTCTACCAAAAAAAATTTTTCATGGAAAATATTACTTCCAATCCAAAGAATAAATTGTTCACCAAATATTGAATTTTTTTGCGAGCAAAATTCAATTTTCAACTGAATGTTGAATCTTCAACTAATAAAGATGATTTGTCAACAAAAAACGTAATTGTTGATATTTCAATCAAAACATATTTCAATTTGAAATCTAAAGCATTTACCCAAAGGAACGAAATTTCAACGGAATAGTTTAATTTGTAACCAAATAGTTCAGCAACAAAAAAATATATTTTCAACGAGAGAGTTTCTCATTTAATGAAATAGTCGAATTACCAACCTATAAGATGATTTTTTCATTATAAATATTAACATTCCGCTAAAAAATATGAATGATTCACAAAATACGTTAATCTTCAACCATATAGTTTGATTTTTCAACCAAAAAAGAATGATTTTCAACCAACTACGAAATAGTTTAATTTTTTGTTTAAAAATGAACTTTGAGCCAGAAATGAAATAAATTCCCAACATAATAGTCAAACATCCAACGGAAGAGATTAATCTTCCACAAAAAAAAATTTCCAAATAGTTCAACTTTAAACCAAGTAGAATAATTTTAGTTGAAAATCTGCCCCTTAATGAGGAATACTCGAAATTGAACACTCTTAAAGACTTAAACAAAACAAAAATGGAGATATTTTAATTCTTAGGCTCATTATTTGAAACTGGGGGAAATTAATGATTTTAACGATTCAAAATTAACCATTAATAAATTGAGAGCGTTCAAAATTGACAAATTTTGAATCTGAAGTCCAATATCAAATAAAGTATCTGATAAAAATTATCCTTGAGAATTACTGTGCATGTGCTTCATTTTAAAAATTATTTATTGTTTGTAAATATTACAAACCCATTTAATTATTTGTTTAGAATGATTGGAAACGATACGAGTTGGCAAAATGATGTGAATTTGTAGTTTATTTCATTTTTTTAATTTGTCGAGAACATTTTATGCATATAATAATTTAGAATTATATTTTATATAATTTCGTTTATTGTGATGCAATTCGATTTGTGCTATGAGTTCTTTACAAAAGCAATCATTATATTTATTCAAAATTGGATTATACAATTAATCGTGATTTAATTATTCTCCTAATGTTATCATTAATTTCCAATAAAAAATTAATAGAATAAATATTTTGTCTATTCTATAACTGGTGGCCAAGATGACCTCATCGAAAAAACACCCCCTCAAAAAAATTAAATGTGTATGGGAAATCTGTGTGCGACGAGCAAATTTATTCCTTATGACAAATACGGATTGTCGGGTTTTCGCTTGGGACGTTTCTTTTCTGTAATTATCTTTCTTCTTTGAATGTTTTTTTTTTGTTATGTTTGTTATGCTTGTTATGTTTTATTTTTTAAGGGGTTGAGAGAAGAAGATTAATTTCAAATTTCAGGGATTTTGATATTATAATATTTATCGATTATATCGGATTTTTTGATAAATTATAAACTAGGTCGGTTACTGATTTTCCAGTGATTTTTAAGTTTGGGTACTTTTTAAAATTTGGGTGCTATTACAATTCTTAAGGCGCATGAATATTACCGGATTTTTTAAAATTAATTTTTTATTTTACTGAAATTCATGTGGCGGAAATACAGTTTTTAGTTATCCAACCTCTCAATTTGAATCTTTTTCATTCTTCCGAAAAACTATAATTCTTAGGATTATCCCAAATGAGTCTTTTTCCTCTTTTTTATTTACCAAAAACCATTCACCCTAATTTTTATTCTTTTGAATTATTATCTGTCTCAATAATTATATTTCCGAATTATTAATGAACATAGTTTTTTATTGCCTAAATTACTAATATGACTGAAGAATCAGAATAAATAAAAATTATGGCAAATTGTGATTCGAAAAAATTTAATTCTCGGCGTCTTGATTGTTTTGAAGTTTGGAAACTTTCTGGATTCGAATTGATTCAAGAAGTAAATATTTTCCAATTTTTGTTTTATGCATTTTTTTGCTTTTTATTTCTTATTTCATCATTCGAGACTTTTTTACATCTGAGACACGTCACAATTTTTACATTCTGCAATTCAATTTTATTGTAAATTTGAATGCTTTGAAATTTTCTTCATTTTGTAATCGAATTAGCTAACAGTATAGATGCACGTTTTTTTTTATATCAAAATGATGATGCTCCTCAAAGTTAAACATCTTTCGATTTTTAAATTTTCGAATTGCTTGCCACATTTGGATCCTTTCATTTTTTTTTCGATTTTTAAGTTGCTAAATTTTTAAATTTCGTCGAATTTTAGAGTAAGCCATATTTTCAAATACCCTTTTCAACGCTTTTTTGAAGATAGGTACGTTTTTTTTGTTTTGTTAATAGTGTGTTTTTTTTTAGGTATATTTTGAAATTTTCTCAAACAAGAATTATTAGTGCAAATATTTTTATAATAATTGTTATTTGTTGTTTTCGTTGATTTTTTCGGGTTTTCTTTCTTGTTCAATAAATTCAAAGAAGAAATATGGTTTAAACATTTGACAACAACTAAGTTCATACGCCATCTTTGTCAGTTTCCTGAATTCGATTTTTGGTTCCAATTTTTTATTTGTCCGTCTATCGATAATTGTGTGCTTTCAACACTTGACTTTGTAAATTTTTTCCAATTTAGGTACCAAATTTCCAATTCGAACCTCATGTAAGTTTAAATCTCAAAATTTGAAAATTTTCGAATCCGGTGTTCCTTCGAAATTTGTTAATTTTGTTCACTTTATATTCTTTGAGTGATTTGCAAACTCAAGATCTTTCTTTTTTCTTAGCTTTCCAATCCTCCAAGTCCAATCCTCTAATCCATTTTTGAGAAATGCTCCCAATTTTATAAAATTTAAAAAGTTATTCTTAAATCTGAATGCCTCTCAAATTGAGGAGTCTCTAATTTGAAAAAATTAACTACCAAATCCTAATAAAAATCTTTAATTATATTATTTAAAGAAAATTAATCTTCTTCCCTCAAGCATGTCCAAACAGCGGTGAAGGTTTTACGAAAGTGAATCTGAAATCCTGATTCCCGTGGAAGAATGAACAATCTTTGCATAAATAGATTGTCCTAGTTACTGGGAAATATAATCTTTGGCCTCCGAACACGTGAGAAGACAGTATCGGGAACAATTCGACTGCCCATTTTTGATTAGTTTGGTTTTCAGGGCAGGCCAGAGGCTACTCAAATTCTTCGAGAAACGCTGCAAAGACCTCGGTCTTGACTACGACGAGAGCACAATTCGCAAGACAAAACAACCCAGACTTGAAGAAGGAGTCGTTAAGAATGGCGACGCCAACGGCAATGAAAATGGCACTGAAGATAGTGACGAGGAATCAACACTTAATGACAGCTAGACCTAGATTACAATTTTTCAATGAGCCAACAAATGTATCTAGTACTTACGCGCTTGATCGTATATTTAAAATAAAAAGAAAAGTTTTCAAATATAGATTTTTTGAAGTTTCGTCAGTGCTTTCTATATTTGGATCCTTTTTAAGTTTTTCTTCGTTCTCATATTTGGAGGATTTTGCATGCAGGGTTTTCTATATTTGGTCCCGAAATTAGGATCCTTAGTCAGTTGGATGGAGCAAAAGAATATTCCATTCAACAATTATACATTAAAACACAGATGAAAAAACATATATCTTGTTCGCGCATTGACAATGAAGCCTAAAATTACGAAAAATAGCGAATTTTTTGTTATTTTGGAATTGAATTATTTTTTGATGGAAGAATAGGTTACTTGGAACACTTTTCTTTATTGGTAACGATTTTTCAATTGATAGAAAGGGTTCTTAAAGTTATATCTTACAGGTACAGTTATCCTTAAAAAGATAGACAGCAATAAACGGATTCTTATTTATTATGAATTGTTGTATAAATAAAATAAATTGTATGAAATTATAATTTTTAACCATTCAAGACTACTTTTTGTTGACTTAAAATCCCGAAAAGATGAATTTTAAACAAAATCGGTAATTTCCAAACGATAAAGATCAATTTTGATTCCAAAAAGGTCAATTGGAAAGAAAAATTATCATTTCAAACAAATATGATTTTTCAATGAAATAGTTGGATTCCAGGACGAGAATAAATTTTCAATCAAAGATTAGCTTTAATTCAATTTTTAAATATCAATTATCCATTTTGATTTTTAACCAAATGGTCAAATTCTCAAGAAAAAAGTGGGACTTTAATCGAAAAGTTGAATTGTCAACTTACAAACATTAATTTTCAAAGAACGGCCAATTTTTTCGTAGAAGCAAGATTAAACTTCTAAAAACAGTGGTATTTCTAACCGATTGGTCGAATTAAAAAAAAATCATTGAAGAACATTAATTTCTGGGAAGTTA
The DNA here is from genome assembly GCA_011762715.2 of Neuroterus valhalla. Taxonomy (NCBI): domain Eukaryota; kingdom Metazoa; phylum Arthropoda; class Insecta; order Hymenoptera; family Cynipidae; genus Neuroterus; species Neuroterus valhalla. The sequence continues at coordinate 9,196 of WSXT02038665.1, forward strand.
GTTGTATTTTGAGGCCAAGAAGGTGTCAAATTTACAACAAAACAGTTGAATTTTCAACCGAAAACGTGAATTTTGAACAAAATCGGTAATTTCCAAACGCTAAAGATCAATTTTGATTCCAAAAAGCTCAATTTGAAACAAAAATTATTATTTCAACCAAGAAATATTAATTTTCAATAAAATAGTTGAATTCCAGAATGAGAAGCAATTTTCAATCAAAGATTAGCTTTAATTTAATTTTTGAATATCAATTTTAATTTTTAACCAAATGGTCAAATTTTCCAGAAAAAAGTGTGACTTTAATCAAATAGTTGAACTGTCAACTTACAAAAATTAATTTTCAAAGAACGGTAAATTTTTTCGTACAAGCAAGATTGAACTTCTAAAAAACAGTTGAATTTTTAACCGATTGGTCGAATTTAAAAAAAATCATTCAAAAGCAGTTACATTTTTGGGAAGTTAATTGTATTTTGAGTTGAGTTTTGAAGAGAAAAAGTAAACTTTTCTCTGAAACATTCGAATTTTCGACTTGAAAAAGTAACTCGTTTGTTGAAAATTTGTCCCGCAGGGTTAAAAATTATTCTTTTATGGTAGTAAAGTTATCTTGGTGGAGGGAAAATTCAACTGTTTTATTGCAAATTCAATTTTTTTTCAATTTAACTATTTGGTAGAAAATTAATTAATTAATACTTTTTCGAATATATGAAAATCATGATTTTATATAAATCATTTGGATTTGATGACAATTCACGTTGTATAAAAAATTGTTTATTGCTGTCTAGTTTTCGAAAAATATTAGTTGGTGCAAATTTTAACTTTGAGAACCCTTTCGATCGATTGTAAAATCGTTAGCAATATAAAAAATGTCATTTCATCTATGAGAAATTGATTTCGCTCCAAAATAAGAAAAGTCGATATTTTTCGTTATTTTGAATTTCATCGTCGATGCGCGAGCATAAGATTAATTTTGTTCAATCTGTAACTTTTTGGGATACCGAACAACAGCTTTTTTATTCCCTCTAACTTTGAAATTTTTTTTTTTGCTCCGTCCAATCAGTCTGTTTTTGTCTCTCCAATTTTGAACGCTTGTAAAACTTGACTAATCATATGAATTTCGGTTTCCAAAGTCATAACTTTTCGGTCAAGCGGGTGAAAAATAAGGAAATGCGACCAGGAGAAAAACCCAGTTAGTAGTTGATTTTTTTCCGGGGCACGCATACAGTATTAAATAAAAATGATGAAGTAAATAGAAACGAGGGGAAAGAGTAGAACTTCGGTTCTGCTATTTAGTACTTTTGCATCCAAGGCAAACTTCACTCCAGATAATCTCCTTGAAACTTGGCAGGATAAAAAATCAAAGTCGACTCTCTCGTCTTTTGGGAATAATCATGTTTGATGCCGATGGTTTTTCGTGTCCCCTTGGTTAATTAATAGTTGCACATTCATAAGTAATTATCGTTAACGGTTTTAAATATGCCTCCCTTTGTGCATAATAATAATATTGTCTATTTATTAAAATTATTTTCAAGAACTTTCGCCCCTGAGTGTTAAAATTTGTATGTTTTTTTTTTTATGAAATTTTTTTTCCCTCTCGTTAAGGTCTAGAAATAGTGTTAGTTTTCTCTCTCTCTTAAGTTTGATAAGATCAGCCTTTTTCAAGATTATTGGGGGAAATTTACAGGCTAGACCTTAGCAGTGTTTAGGATAGGTAAAGTGCATTACTCATAATTATGTACACGTGTACAGCACTATCGAGCCGATCATTTGTAACGATGTATGTTTTATACAATTAATTTGGTAATAAAGAATCTTGAAAAGGAGTAAATGTTCTTTCTTCTACTTGTAATTATTCCTGCTAAATTCTGTTCATGGGTTTTATTCAGCTTGGTTTGATTTTCAGTTAATCAATTAATTAGTTAACTAGCCGTTTTGGTTGCATATGGATTTGAGTGCTTTTTTAATTTGAACGAGATCTATTTTTCGTATATTTTCTCATTTTTAAACATTTTTTTTCTTTATTTATGTGTCCCCATAGGGTTTGCATAACTTCCGTTCCTTTACATCTTTTTTTACAAAAATTTTCGTTTACATCTGTTATCAGAGTTTATTCTCCAACATGAACTTATAATTTATAATCCTAAAATATATAAACATGACGTAGCGAATGAACGACTAGTGATCGATTGCTTTGAGCGTGCGAGCCAGTAAGCAGGAGAGAAAAAGAGCGAAAAACTGCGCAGCCGCATCTTATTCTACCTAATTTCACCTAATCTTACTGTACAATTTCAACTACCATTATGCTTCTATGTGACTTCCGCTTCATTTTTCTCTTAACCTTTTCATTCTCTCTTCCCCACACTCACTTATTATTATTTTTTCAATCCTCTACGTTTTTCTACCTCTCGTCCATTCTTCTCACATCCCCTCTTCCCCTGAAGGTCCTCAACATTCTGTTGCCATTCTTTCCTCCCTTCCTTTTCTCTCATACAACCATCCTATGTACGCTTCCATGTCTCCTCCACCCATTCCCATACTCTCCATTTTCTCTTTTCATCCTACATTGCGTCCTTCATTCATTTCCTAGTCTGCATCTAACTATTCTTAGCCATCTTCTTCCCCTCCGTCCTCTTTCCAGATACTTTTCATTCCAATTCCTCAAAACCAATAGTTTTTTCTGCTTTTATTCCACGATCTCCAAAAACTCTTTTCTTTCGTCTTCCCATCGCGTTAATTCTATAGCTCTATTTCCTCTTTTTTCCACTTCTTTGTAACACTCTCGCTTACTCTCATCCCTTTCCTACTCTTAGTTTCTCTTCAAATTTTCCCGCCCTTTTTCTCAACTTAACCCTTCGAGTCCCTTCCCATATAACCCGGTGTTCTATTCTACCCCCAACGTCCATCTAATATATCTCTCTTGTATCCTTTCCATATCCTTTCTTTCCTTCAATCTCCATACCTTTACCCCATAGATTAATACCGGCCATGACAGCGTATCAAAAAACCTCATTCACCTCTTCCAATCTTTCTTAAACCTCCAATTTCCTATTCCCCATACGTGCTTCATTACTCCCGCCATTCTCTCAATCCTTTCCCCAATATGCGCTACATGTTCCCAATTCTCCTGCAGGAAATAACCAAAATATTTTCATTCCTTTACCTTAAACTTTTCACCTTTCCATCTCGCTTTTCATTTTTACTTTCTTTCTCCTCCCTTCCTGAACTGTATAACCTTAATTTTATCGGTATTAAGCCTCAGTTTTTTCCTATCTAGGTATTTTCGCAATCTAGGTATTTTTGAATCCCCGTAATTAAACCCACTATTCCTTCCTCACTATTCGCTAAAAGCACTGTAATCCGCATATGCCAGTGTGTATATTTTCCTTCACATAACCTTACTCCTCCCTATCCTCTTCTCTTCATCTACTCCAAATCTGTAATTGAAATATTAAACAAAAGTGGGCTTAGCGGACATCCCTGTCTTGCACCTCTATCGCTGTCTCTATTTCTCACCTTGTGATATCCTCTTCTTCGTCCTTTTCCCTCGAGTCATTTTCTTTTACACTCCTCCTTGAAAATCCATAAAATATTTTTTTCCATTCTACCATTCCAATCTTCTGATCAACTCTGTTCCTTTTTTCTCTCTCTATTTACTACTTTCCGTACTTTTTCCTCCGTGTTGCCCTTTTCTGCCTCCTCTTGAAACTTTTTATATTCCTTTCTTTTCCATCACATAACACATTATACTCTTTCTTTCTCTTCTGTATTCTTTGCCATTCCTGTCCCCTTTTCTCCATTTTCCTAATCCCCCTTTTTCACCCTCCATTCCTTAATTCCAGCTGCCTCTTTCTCCCATCGCTGACTTCTTTTTCAACAGTATCCTCTGAAATTCATTCCACCTTTCCTATCACTATTTCCAGCTCTTCTTTTAGATTTCCTTCTATTTTCACCATATTTATCTCCTCTCTTGATTCTCCCAATGCCTGTGTTGATCTATTACATTTTTCTACTCTTTTCTCGTCTTGTTTACCTTTGCTGTTTTTCGTAAGTCACACTTTCCCCTCTCGACTGTCGCTATTAGTGGGAGATGGTACAAATTTACGTAATCATCTATTTTAAGCCTTCCAATATTTTTAAGTGATCTAAAATGTGCTTTTTTTCTTCAAGTAATTTTTTCTCAATAGGTGCTTTGAATATCATTAATGGATCTAACACAACTAATTATATATATA
>WSXT02038676.1:0-13422 GCA_011762715.2 Neuroterus valhalla
GGAGAAGCTTTAACAAAAGAGAATTCACACTCATCAAATTAAAGTAGTAGACATTTCGCTTTTGAGTTCACAAGCTCAATGTGAATCTGTAGGGAGGTACAAAGGCCGAGCGCGAAGCGCGAGATCCGAAGGATGCGCGCCCTAGGCGCGCTCAAACTTGCGAGCGAAGCGCGCGATGAGAATGTGCCCGCGCAGCGGGCAGATTTTTTCCTTAGCTTTTCCTCAAAGTCTGCTAGCACTATACTAAACAGTAGCGGACTCAACGGGCAATTTTCCTGAGTCCTCTCGCTGTACAAAACTTCACTCCTTCCTGCTTCCCTATCCTCACTCTGAATCTAGTCTCCATACATATTTCTTTTATCCTTTCAGTCAGCCCCTCATCTATTCCTCTTTCTTCCATTACTTACAACAACACCCTTCTGTTCCTTGAGTCGAACGCTGCTTTGAAGTTACAAGCGAGGCAACAAGTTCCCCCTTTTCCGCTCCAAGTTCCTATTCACTGGATAGTTTAAGACGCAAATGTTATCAGTTGTTGCTATTCCTTTCCTAAATCCCGTCTGGTTGTGTGAGATAATTCCTTTCTCTTCTACATGACCTTCTAACCTGTTTCTGAACACTCCCGAAGAAATCTTATACCCTACCGACATCAGAGTCATACCTCTATAATCCTTTACCTTTTCACCCTCTCCTTTTTTGATTAGCGGAATTACTAACCCCGCCTTCATTCTTCAGGGCATCCTTCCCATCTCCATACTTTGTTAAGTATTCTCCACATCTTTTCTCCCCCCCCCCCCATACTTTAGAGTTTCGTTCTACATGTTCATTACCTCTTATAATTTTCCTTCCTTTACTGCTTTCTCCACCTCCTCCATGTATCTTACCTTTTCCTTCTGCTTTTTCTTGTCAACATTCCCTTCTATTCTCGTTTTCTTCTATTGTACTCCTTTTTGCTGATCTCCTTTCTTCTCTATTTTCTTACTCTCTCCTTCATTTTTTCTATACCTTTTTTGCATTCCTTATCCCACCAAACTTTGCTTTCTACGACCCCCTTCCCTTTTGGTCTTACCATCTCAATTACCTTATCAATCACTCCCTTCATTTTTTATTTTACCTCATCTACCCCCTCCTCTTATATACTTTTTAGTTCCACATTCTCCGTTGTTTCTATGAATTCTTCCAACTTTTCTCTCCCCCAGCTCCCCATGTTTTCCTTTCTTTCCTTTCCTCTCCCCTCCTTACTATTATTTATTTTTAAATATTATTTTACGATCCTCGTGAATGCCACCTCCTCTTTATCCCATACCTCTCCTCCCTGCTCTCCAGTCCAAGCATTGAAGACACGCCCGATGAATATCAGCCCCTTACCTTTTTCCTAAGCCCACCTCCTTATAATTTTTCATCCGTCCTCTTCCCCACTGAACACGCATTACCGATACCCCTTCTTCACTCACTTTAATTTTTCTCATCATTACCCCGTCCTTTGTTTTACCATCATCCTCAGATCCCTGTTCTACGGCAAGATCCTTTCTCACTTCTGATACCATGCCGCCCATCCCTCTTCCTTTCGCATGTTCCTTTCTTGCTTCTTGCGTCTTCCAAACATATCCTCTTGGTAACTTTTTTCCTATCCCTTTCCAGTCTTCCTCCTCCACCCATGTCTCACTCATCATTATTACGTCCCATTTTTTCAATTCCCCCCAGAAACCTAAATCCTTGCTTTTTAACCCCGACACATTCCAGAATGCTCCTTATACTTCCCCCTCTCTGTCTCCTTCTCGTCTCGATGTTTGTTTGCCTTCCGTAAACACTTCGCGATGCGCAACTATAAAATAGTTTAATTTTTTTCGGCCTAGCAAATAAATTGCTTGACTTCGAAACTTTAAATTTGAAAACGTTTTTCATATTTCCTTAATTCCAAATCCGCCAGTGTGTGTTATCTGCATGCATTTTTTGTTGTTGAAATAACATCAAAAAGCAAAAAACCACTTTTTGATTCTAAATTGACTTTTGAAATTGGAAATTATATAAGAGGGTTAGAAATATAACTTTTCTGAAAGGAATTCGTCTTTCAATTTAAAATTTCCACAATTTAGTCGAAAATTGCCTTCTTTGCTAAAAATGTATGTTTTTGGGGAAATATTAAACTATTCCAGGAGGAAATTCAGCTCTTAGGTTAAAAATGGAGGCATTTCTGTGAAATTCATACTATTTGGTAGAAATGTACTTCTTTTGTCAAAAAATCACGTTATTGAGTTCAAAATATAATGCTTTGTAGATAATTCGCTTATTCCGTAGAACAATTTTCTTCTTGGTAGAGAATTCACTTTTTCTATTGAAAATTTAACTATTTGCCTGAAAATTGTTCTTTCTTGGTTGAAAGTTGAACCACTTTGTTATAAAATTCATATTTTTCAAGACTCACCTCTTTGGTTGAAAATTCGTTTTTTTACTTAGAAACCAGTTTTTTCATTTAAAAAATGAACTATTCCATTTTTAGCTGTAAACATATTTCTGATAAGTTGAAGATATAACTATTCAGACTAAAATTTACCCCTTTTGGCAAAAATCCGTCTTTTTGAATTGAAAATCATCTTACTTGGTCGCAAATTATATTTTTTGTTGGAAATGCAACTGTCTTAGAAAATATTCAAGGTTTGTCTTCAAACTTGGTAAAGTATTTTGCAGACATCCCCTCATTTCTCTGCACTAGAAACTATTTTGTTTCTTCACATAAGAAAGTAAACGCGCGATTTTTTTAGTTTAATATCATAAGGTATTATCATTATTTTTAAGAAAGCATTTTCAAAACAAAAAATATATCCTGGTTTATGGTGAATACCATATAATCTCAGAAATGTTTGAGCGAAAATGAAGGACTAGTAAGATTGAATTATGGAAAAGTTTCGTAATTTAAAAATGTCAATGAAATGTTAAAGGGGAAATGTAGTTGCAAAATGGAAAGTTCGATAGTTATTCTTGAATAATTCAATGAAAAGTTTTAAAAGATCGGAAGGAATAAAATTGGAAACATAGATTATTTGTGAAGCACTGCGTTGTATGCAAGAAAAATGTTTCCGAATATGCACTGCATTGAATTTTTGTAATGTTGACGTGAAATTATGCACCAAGTTTGTTCTATGTACTTAGAAAAAAAATTAGGACTTATTATGGGTATACCTTCGAAACGGTCATCCAGGAATATTGAATTTTTGCTTTGAGAGCCTAGTTGGATTTTTGGCGCAGATCAATATAAATTATGTTAAGCAGGGAAAAAGAATTATTTACAAAAGTTGTAGACCTCGTTGAAATATTTTGTTGCTTTAAGGACCATAATAAAGGAGCCATCTATTTGACTGCGTTTTTTTGTTCCAGCTGGGAAAGGGATTAAGCGTGAGTGGGCGGATGGGATGTGGCCCACACCTCTCCCCTCACTCACACAGGAACCTTTGCCCACTCACGTTTATTACTGCTTCTAACTTTAATGTTTTCAGTAAAAGCAGTATACAAATTCTGAAATTTGGTATAGAATATAGAATTATCTAGGCCGCTGTCAGAAATCGATCGATAGAGTCGGCCTGAGGAGGATTTTCAGTTTTATTGCTAACCCTATAAAAAAGGGACTGAGGACGGCTACCCCTTAGACTCTACCTTTTCGTCTAGCGAAATCGAGCGATCTAAGAAGGGGTCAATATTAGATTATGTGTCCCGTGACCTGGGCAATCTTGTCTAGTAATCGTCTATCCGTAGAGCATCTATACGTCTCATTTTGCAAGCTCAAACTGTATTACAGATATTCGAATAGTTTTTATAAATTATGTTGTTTTACTACTTTAAGCTAACTTCGTGGCTGCTTTTATTGAATAATTTTTACAATTTAAGGACTATTTCTAAATTAGAGAGCCCACGGAAAAAAGTGATATTAAATACTCAGAGGTGTGAAAAAACCCGTACTAATTTCTTCTGGCAGGGTAAGTTCACCAAAGGCAATAAAGTACCGACTCAGCATACAGCAGAAAAACCAATACCAAGTGAAAGACTTATTTTGGTTATTGCTTTCAATGAAAATCACGATTTCCTTAAATCGAACTTCGAAATCCAACAGTTTTCTTCTTCACTCATCTACAGTAAAATCTCCGGAGAATATAACTACAGGCCGATCACTATAAGGTAGCTTGAAGGTGTACTGGCCTAATTATATAACAGGTTTTGAGGGAGGGATGCTATCTTGTTTAGATGGTTGTATATATCGGAGTCTTTCTACTCCTATCTTACAGCCATGACGTTGATGGGTGAAGGATTCGCGAACTTTTATTACACAGTACATTTATCTGGAACAACACGCATGCAAATAATGACCTCTATTCGAGTGTAGCATGTACCCTTCTCAGGTTGATTTCTAGAAAATAAAAAGTCGAGAGTCAAGCAAACTAAGGAAAAAAAAGGTAGAGAAAGAAATTAGAGATTGAACCACCATTCGAACAAGGCACGAGACTAGGGTATAAGAGCTTCTTCTGGAAGAAACCTTTTCGTGAGCGGGCTACTAAAGAATTGATGAAACCAGTTTTAGAAATTGACTTCTAATGTCATCATAGTTTACACTAATGCATTAAACAAATTTGAAGACAAATTAAAGAGTCAGCTGTCAGGACTGAGCAATTTAATTATAATGACCTGAATAGGAATTAATTTTGATGATCGATTCGACATTAAGGAACGATAAATGCAGTTCGTGATGCGCTTGTCATCTGTTACAAAAGTTCCCTAATCGAAAGTACTCGCAGCTCGCAAACTGCCATATGACGATAAACACCATGATTGAGGGTCTCCTAATGTCAGTAGTTTCAAAGGAATTTCAAAAGCACGTGGTCTATCGCGTTTGAATTATACAGAAGCGGAAAAAGGATTGCTTTGCGGATAAGGAGAAATTGTAAGCGAGTCGGAGGCTGCTAATTCGGACACTAGTTGTTATGAGGGTGTCCACCACATCGGCTGCATATAGGGTATTAAATATAGATAGTACATAACGCGCAGAGAGCAGGGGCGACAGGAACGAATGAATGTGTCATACGGGGTGGATGCGGTTGTTGTTGGTAGGTTCAATTAGATTCGAGGGATTTCCGACTTGTCTGACAGATAGTGACTGATCGTTCTTCACAGTTGGATTGAGAGCGAGATTAATCGGTGGAAACGTCAGAAGTCAGATGCCTTGTGAAACTTGCTGTTTCGATTTCATGACATTTCATCAGTTCGATATTCAACCTGCGGTAATCAATTGACTTTGTGAATGATTTGATTGCCGCGCTGCGCCGGAGCAGATACTTTTTCGCAAACAACATCTCCATTTCTCAACTGTTTTCATTCTTGTTTGTATTGCATGAAGTTACATATTATTATAGAAACATCAGACTATGAGCGAAGAGTTTGAAATGTCATGTTCTGAATGAAAAATTATGTTTAAATTTTGAACAAAGCACCTAAGCGAAAATAGCTTCATTTCTTATACCATTTGAGAAAGTCAGTGTAACGCGTTCATGACCTATTTTCACCAAATTTCCGGTTACTTCTTCATAACACTAGCCTCACAAAATGAATTTTGCATCCACCCTGAATACATGTTTAATATTATAGATAAGTTAAGCAAAACTCTGCTGCTACCCAAAGTTCCTCATCTGTAAAGTGGTTATGCGCATTTATTGTGCCGATGCGGAAAATATATGAGAATCAAAGTGCGCATGTGCCAATATAATAATCGCATTGGCAGTAGGAATCAGTCACATTGCTTTTCATTTAGGTTTATACAAATGACAACCTTGAGGTGAGTTTTGCAAGATAATGGTTTACCATAGCATTGACTATACCTTTATTCTGAAAATCTGATGATTGAATAAAATTTTTCCTCTATATTTTGGAACTAAGAAGGCGGCCTTTTGGAAAGTTGGAATTAAATGGATTGAACTTTCGAGCTTGAAAAAGTTAGGTCCATAAGATACTCACCCATATATGAAAGAACATGAATAATTGTATTCAAGGAGGCTACAGACACACTCGAAAATCGCCTTTTTTGTTGATGCATTCGATCATCTTATCAGACTTTGAATTTTCCACAAACTGCAGTAGAAGAAGGCTATTCATACACAAGAGAAAAAATTTGATAAGATGTGTTTGTTTGCTCATCATGTTTAACCAAAGAGTTCTTCATCCAGAGTCGCAAGAGAAACATATACAAATGTGAACCGGAGCACCATGCAGTAATAGATTGAATACTTCGGACTTAAAGTAATTATAGAGAGATCAGCATGTGAGGAATAAAAATGATTGAAGCCTCCAATATCAGGAAGAGAAACTTGCGTATCCGGTTTTGAGAGCCACTAGTCATGCGATCAAGTATTTTATTCCTGGTGATTTATTAAACTACCAAGTTAACGTTCCCATCGACTACGTTTTGATCCTGAAATGTTGCATATTTTATGCTACCGACGTAGAATCTTTTGCTGCCTGTCAATCAGTTACATTTCTTTGAGGCTTGATATATTTCTTTTTTTTTATATGGGCTTTCTGAGTACAGCTGCTTATATTCCTTCAAATCATTTTATTAAACTTTGATGTTAAGTTGAAAAGTTCCAACCGCTTAACGAAACAAGCGATCTATATAATTGAGTTAGCTGAACATTTATTCGAATAAATGCGTTTGAAAAAAATATTTCTTACAATGATTCAGAATATATTGTTAGTTGCCCATTAACAAAAAAATATATTTTTCAAATACTTCGATCAATTCTTTCAGCAAGAAGTGGATAGGCTCGAAACGTAGTTATTTATCAAACAGATATTTAATTTAATTCTTAAGAATAATTAGGATGAGTACGGCTGATGGGTCCTAGGTTTTAAGAAAATTAGCACTGTCTTTTTCCAGAAGTAGGGATTGACGGAACAATAACACAACTACACAAAAAAATCGATTTAAGCGTTCAGGGACCAGACCATATTTACTCTATGTTTTCGGGGTCGCTGAATCCGAACCCCGAGTCCATTTAACCCCATTACGTCAGGTTTTGGTCATAATCTCATTTCAGAGTGTCTGTGGAGGCTTTCTGGTTTCAGCAACCCAAAAAACGTATAATATACATGGTCCGCCACTTAGCCCAGCATTACACCACATTTCATGTCAGGATGCCTTTGGAGACTTTTTGAGTTTATGTCGGAAACCTGACGTGATGAGCATTTTTGGACTTCGGATTCAGACCCCAAAAACATGTCGTAAACATGGTCTGACCTCTGAACGCAAAAATCGATTTTTTTATAACTGTGTAATCTTTATCTATGATTTGGAGCCCCTACACTAATTATGCGTAGCCTTGTCACGAAGCCGTATATTGAAAAAAAATTGCTGGTAATCAAACAAATAGTGTAAAATAGGCTACCTCTGAACATGAACGAGACATAGGCCCCACGTTAAAAAACTGAATGACAATGTTTGAAAGGTTTCGAATCATGATAAATCTATTGATTTCAAGGATCTTCATTGATTTGTTTTTTTTTTTTTTACTTTTTTATTCTACGTTTTTTGTGAAATGGACATTACCGAAAATGTCCGAAGCATAAGCCCCACATTACAAGAACAGAATAGCAATGTTTGAACGTTTCTAATTCTAATAAATATACTGATTTCAAGAAGTTTCACGAAATTCATTGTTTCAATTTTAATTTCAGTTTTTTTTCTTCCCAGCTTATCTTTTGGAAAATAAGTAAGGCTCAGGTATCATTTGCGTGGCTATGCAAAAAACACAATAGTTTTGGAGGTTCGGTTAAAAGTACGATGTACGATACAGAAAATTCTTTCACAACATTCCACTATACGACGAAATTTATAAATAACAGATATTTATAGATTATTTGTAATAAATCATACTTAAAAATCTACTTTTAAAAAGTTTTTGTCTTGCAGAAGACCTATACTTACACATAGATGCAATTATTTTGAAGATAAGAATCGGCTTTTTTCACTAAACTCGACTTACTCATGTCGCAACACTGCTATGAACAAGACAACAATATTGTCAAGCGTATCATACGTTAACTATAAAAAGTGGGGCTAATGCCCCGACGGGGATTATCACCCGGATTTACCCTAAGGTACATAGAAACATTTGTTTCGAAGTATCCGGAATTTGAAAAATCAGATGCAATTGAAGTACACTTTGTTATTCGAAGCTCATTCTTGATGAGTGTGATACAATAAATTTGTCATGCACATTATTCGTTATGGTTATGATATGAAGGTTGCACTCGACATGGTTGTAGCTTCCATACATAGACAAAGGAGCATCGTTCTCCTGCGGAAATTCTTACAGTGACGCTGAAGCCTTGTACGAGGCCAGGGAGATAAAGACACATATACATTCATTATAAGTATGAGTTTCAAGTAGCTTCTTAGATATTTTAAATCCTTCATGGAGATTTTTCTGTGGCATTGAACATTTCCCGAAAAGGTTTTTGGGAACTGATGCGTGGCTTCTACCTGGCTCCTTACATGGAATTATGAAACACGAAAGAGTCTTTTGCATTGTCTTTTTATAATCAGGAGTTGGTCCTGCTCACTTTATGCAATGTTCACAATGAAATGTGCATTGTACGACTGTACTCACAGCCATATATTTCGTAAGAACTTTCGATTAATATAAATCTCCCTCTATCATAAATGATAAAGGCTTTTTCATCTTTCTCATGCTTCTCGATGTCGTATCGACTGGCTTAGATATCATGATCCACCTGGGTAGTAACATTCCAGAATGAGAGGTAGTCTTTATTTTCAAGAAAAGGAACTGGAACGTATCTAATCCATTCTTCTTCTTCGTATCAAAAATTTTTCTCCGGACTTGTAACCCAGTGTTTTATCATCAGCCACGAAACAAGTCAAGTGCCTGATGAAGTCAAGATGTTAGAACATCACTACCAAGGTTAAAATTTCGTGCGATGATGTTTTAGTGGACACAATATAGAGTGTATGGTATTGCTCAAAGTTCTTAGAGCTTCCAACTGTAACTCCACAGGCTTCTATTCACAAACTTCCTAATGGTCAAGGAAATCCCTTACAATGCGACAGATGTTCAATAGAACTGCTTTTTGAGCCGCTGCCAGTACCTTAATTACTCCTAGCTGGTCAAAATGTTCAGTGCATCTGGCGTGCACATTACCCATAGCCGATATCACAGTGGGATGAATAGATGCATGTTTGACATTCTTGCATATTGTCTTTCCTCATGCCTCAGCTCACTATACTTACGAATCTTGGTTTTATAGGGAGCCTCCAAATTTCGGTTAAGTGGACAAGCAATGTCGATGATATGGAATTTTCCGCTACCTTTTCCACGCATGACGATTTCAAATTGATTTGCTAATATATATATATGAAACCTGTATGTATCTGTCTGGATAGCAACATTTCAGTATAATATAGATCTTTTTCACAGATTTTATTATAAAAGCCACATCTCGCTTGCTGATAAAATGGTCTCCCAACTGTATAACTTGCTATACATACAGTTTCTTGACACACATACCACCCCTACCTCCTATATATCGTGGTAAAATAACCCTTTCAATTACCAAATTACTGTGATACAGTTTATGTTTATTGATTTCAACGCGGATGGTTCTGTTATTCCTGTCAAGGTCGGAGTTCGCCTATTTGATGAGCTCAAAAGAGTATGCAAGAACTAGAGTGGTATAAGTGTTAATAGCTCTGATTTTGTTGACCGAGTTGAGAGAACTCCTCGAAACCGATATGAGTCTTGCAGTGGCAGTAGTAAGTAGGTTCTTTTTAACAATCTTATGCTGACTACTCTTAGTCTTATGAATGATATTTGCATGACTTACTCTCAAACATGTCCCCATATGATCCTCATTCTCGTTCTCCAAAACTTCTTCTCCTTGCTGCAGTTTCTGGTTGGAACTAGCGTGCACCTTGAGGTCATCTATGTACAAAAGATGCATTAGGAAATGACTATCCACATCATCATGTATTTTGAATCCATACCACATGCTATTTGGGGTTTGGCTCAATTGATTCGTGTTTCCCGAAGCATGATCGCACGACCTAGGAAGTGATTAATACGTGGGTAGATCTTGAAGATTTTTGAAACTTGAAGCAAATAGTCATATGGTAGCAAAGGAAACGCTTGTTTGTAGTCAACTTCAAGCTTCTCTGATGTTTCCTAGCTTGCCCCACAAGTTCTTGCGACATCCTTTTTGTACTTCAGTAAGGATGTTATTCTCGTTACGATGGGAGTAAACCTTATCCAAAATTACAGCTGTTAGGTGCTCGTGAATCTTTGGTAGACAAGCTATTGGCCCGGATTCTAATATGTTTGAGCGTCTAGTTTTTAAGGCAACGTATAAGTCGTTCCCTCTGAACATTCTTCTTGACATCAGATTCGGATGTTCGATAATCTCTCAAAAACACGTCGCCAACGCAGGGTACACACTCATTAGGTACTTGTACCAAAAGTTGTGCACTTTGATTTTGTGTCTGAGTCTTTGATGTAAGAAAGCTCTCTAACAGGGTTATAACTTTCCCTGTCTTTCTTTAGTTGATTCCATGCAGCACCTAAATTGCTTCTGTTAGTTCTTCCTCAAACATCCGACCAGTAGTTAGTCATGTCTTACAACTGAAGAACTTCTGTGTTCAGCTACATATTTTTATCTTTATTTACTTCAAGATAGAACCTTCTTCCATCTGCCCAGAAGTTTCAATTTTACTGCCTTCTTACACTACTCTCATTGAATCGACGCAGTCTAGCAGTAAGAACATTAGGTCTTTACCTTCGAGAGTCTATAATCTCAACCAATGATATTGATATCAATGTCTCGATGCTCCGAAGGTTGATGATATGATTAGTATGGTAGCATAAGTAGCATTCTTGAAACAAATACTGTATCTGCATGCCTTATTCTACGACCCAAAATTCTATCAACTACCACAGCCGTACAATATACAAGGGTTCGCACCTGTAACAATGTTAATTTTACATAACAACTCTGTTCATATGTTATGTCCATTTTATTCGCCTTCTTGTTTGCTAAATCTCCACTGCAGCCTCTGTTCAAGTCGAGCCGTCTGCTTCTGGAAGTTGTGCTGGTACTGGACCATCAATAGATTGCGTAGGAATATCGATAATGCTTTGACTTTGTATTGCCTCATCAGTCTCCGCTTGGACTTGTGGTAAGGCTTCTTTCAACGAATGTTCATTATCGGCATCTCACCACGCTAATTCAACCTCATGTTTCATCTTCATTGCTCGGTCTTTTGAGATAAAGAATATTATTTCGGATGTCCTTAACCTTGTCAATAAGATCACTCTTATTAACTCTCAATCAGAATTTGATTATTTGAATTTATTAATATTATTAATTGAATATTCGGAAAATGAAGTAATAATTTTCTATTTCCAACATTTGAGGTTAAAGAATGATATGTACAACAGCGGCTAAGAGCGTTGAAGATGGCTTCAATCACCTCTGAATGTTTTCTGCAGCTACCATCTGTGGCCGTCTACTTTATGATGATCTAAGGAGTTTGATCCAGCTGCTGCCAGTAACCTAGTGATTTATAGATTTTTGAGATATTCATTTAATTTTTGCGAGTATATTGTCTGCAGCAAAGATCATAATACGATCTAATGGATGCATGTTTCACGTTCCTCAATATTATCTTCACTCTGTATCATAGTTGTGTAACCATTGACTCTGTTGTGCAGATTTGAGTGACCTTCTATTAGAGTACCCATTGACACCGAAAGTATACTTTTCTTCAGCCACTTGTCCTGCTGTCATTGCCACGACCAAATATTCATTAAATTCACTAATATTGAAAATTATATTCTTGCGTGAGAACGGTTTGATCATAATTTTGATAATTTGACTGCATTCGAATAACAAAACTGCGCATCTAGAGTTATCAAACGGAGTCCTATCTTAATTTGTTCTCAATATAAGTTACATGTGAATTACATCGTATAGAGTTAATCCTGGGATATTTCTGAATCGTTACAAACGTATTGCATTCAAGAATGTTAAAAGAGTATCTTGACATTTTTCCAGATTCTCCCTAACCTCTATCTTGCTTGCGAACATTTGGATGGGAAATAATGGGAGAGTCGACAGAGACCCAAATTTTCGCACCGACTCTAAGTTGTTGTTGCATTACGCAATGAGCTCAGAAAGGTACTTAAGGACAGGAATGGCATATTAGTCAGTCAGTAGCCCTGATTATGTGATTCTATTGTCCAAGTTGAGAAAACTGTCCAGAATCAATCCAAGTCTTGCAGACAAAGTAGCAATTAGGCTTTTCTTAAGTATCTTATGCTGAATATACTTTAAATCAAGAATATACAGAATTCCGTTTTACTTTTCTCCGGTCATTATGGCCTCAATATGATAATTATTCTTGTTCTTTAATTCTGCGACCCCTGAACATCCTCTTATTGAAAACACTGTTCAGGATTAACCTAGTCTAAACTCCATGTGGATGTCATTGGGAAATCAACTCGCGACATAGTTTTTTGTTCACCATTTTTGTTCACCAAAGAATTATCGCACGACCTAGAATGTGGATGATGCGTGGGCAGATCTCGTGAGCTTTCGAGAATTTCAGAACAAAGTTTTGTGAGACCGAGGGGAGAGCTTGCTTGTCATGGCCACGGCCTCCATGGTGACAAAATCTTTATAGCCTGCGAGTTTTTGGAACATCGTTCTTGTTCTTCTGTAAGGATCGTATCCTTTCCGCAATGGGAGTTGAACTTATCCGATATTATAGATAGATGTAAGCCCAGTTAAACATATCAGGGCTTGATATGGTCTCAAGCGAAGACTAATCTAAGACATGGAATGATATCTTGGAATAGGTTCTCCGACCTGCTGATGCTAGGAATTTCCCGTGACGATATTGTAGTAGGCAAAAGTTAGGTGTATTGTGTAGTTTGGAGTTAAACTTTTAACAGTGTGGTTCTGAATTAGCGGCGCAAAGCGTTGGAGTTATTTTGAATCGCCTATAGATTTTTTCAGAGGTGGCAACTATATTATTACAAACTTCCAATTTCTCGTGATGCGATGATGTTCTAGAATCTACTAAGTACAAAGTTACATGTATGTGTACTTTGCAGTTTGTCATCTACCACTCTTGTCCATACGATGTGGCCTATAACGTTTTTATTTATTATTATTATATTATTAAGCAAATTCCTTTCAGGGTAAGCGTAACTCGTTCGGCTCTAGCTCCGCTAAACTACTGGAAAATAGACAATTGATGTAGAAAGATCGGAAAGTGGAATTGACATGGGTCCTATGAAACATCGCTCCGACACGGGTCGCTTCCTGATCTCTCTAGCAAACACCCCGTACAAAGAGTTTCGCGAAGCCATTAAA
>WSXT02038687.1:0-13422 GCA_011762715.2 Neuroterus valhalla
TATATACTTATTCTACTTACGTCTACTTATTTGTACTGTACAATTTTATAAACCTATTTTTCTGTGTGACGTCCGTTTCCTTTTTCATTTACTTCTCTTCCTGCTCAGCCTTTTCCTTTACACAATCATTCTTTCGATATATCTTATTTGCTCCTCTAGCTTCCTCCAATGCCTTCATCCACTCCTCCCCGTGTTCTTCCCCCAGAATCGTTACCACGTTCTCTTGCCAGCTCCCTTTATCTTCCATTCCTGTCATACATCTTCCCGTACGTGTTCCCCTGTTTCTTCTTCCCATTCACATATTCTGCTCTTCCTTTTCTCCTTTTCTTTCCTATACATTGCTTCCCTGACCTCGTTTCCCAATCTAAATCTTGCTTTCCTTGTCCACCTCCTTTCTCACTGCCCCTTTCAAAATACTTTGATAGACCTTCCTTTTTTATAATCTTATACCATTCATTTTATTTCGATTCCTTAATCCTTATCCATCTTTCTTTTAATTGTTTTTCCTTATCTCTTTCCTCTAATTCTTCAAAGTTTACACCGATTTCTTCTCTTATATGTCAATCTGTAAGGAACTCCCTTATTTCTCCTTCCCATTTCGTCAACTCGATCGCCTTCCCTCTTCTTTCTTCCACCTCCTTTAGACATTTTTTCGCTAACTTTCCTCCTTTTTCCTCCCTTAGCTTTTCTTCAAATTTCCATGCCTTATGTTCGCCATTCGCTTGCATTGTGTATCCCAAATTATTAAACTCTTTTACTTCTTCTATTTTCACTCCCTTCCATCTCCCACTGCATACTTTTTTTTCTTCCCCCTCCTTTTCTGAACCTTATTATCTTCGTCTTTGCTACATTCAATTCCAATTTTTCCTCATCTAAGTATTTCTCCAACCCTGTAATTAGACCCGCACTTCACTCTTCATCTTCTGCCATCAGTACTATATCATCTGCATATGTCAGTGTATATATCTTTACTTTTCCCATCTTAACCTCTCCCATCCTTTTCTGCTCATTCTCTCTTCCAAGTCTGAGATCAGGATAATAAATAAAAGTGGGCTCAGAGGACACCCTTGTCTTACTCCTCTCACCAACCAGAAACTATCGCCTACATTATCGGCTACCTGTACCCTGCTTTTTGTCTCACGGAAAACTTCTGAAACTCTCTTCATCAGACCTTCCCTTATATCTTTTTTTACCATAACCTTTTCTATCTCTTCCCAGTCCGTTACATATAACTTGTGCAAGGTTGGCATTAGCGTCACTCCCTTACTGGCCAACTCCTTTACTTTTTCCTTAGGCTCCCCTGGCCCTCCATTTTTTGCTCTAGGTCCAGCATCCCGTTCCTCCTGTCTCTTTTCCTGCATTTCCATTACCTCTATCATCATTTCTCCAATTTCTTTTAAACCATCCCCTTATTTCCATATCCATAAAATACTTTTTCCATTGTACCATCTCAATATCCTGGTTTACCATTTTCCTCTTTTTTCTCTCTTCATTTACTACTTCCCATTTTACTTTTCTTCTTCTTCTATATTCATCTCCATTCCCGTTCCCTCATCCATTAACTTCTTTCTTGCTTGTTCCTTCTAACACTTTTTTTATTTCTCCAATTTCTTCCCTTCCTCATTAGGTATCTTGTCTTTTGATTTTCTTCTTCGCTCTTCTCCCCATTCCTTTCCTCCTCTATCTCCTGCTCTTGCATCAAAATCTCCTATTACAAGCCTAATCTCCTCTTCGTTTTCTTCCATCAGTTCTTTTATGACCATAGATTTCTCCTGCATATATCCGTTCACATACACTCCCACTATCATCCATCTCTCTTCTCTAATAATTAATCTCTTCTACCAACAATCCTTCAATTTCTCCCTTCCTTACGCTCCTATCCTTCTCTGCCAGATATTCCTTCCTTATTCCCATCACCATTCCCCCCATTGCTCTGCCTTTCCTATTTCTTCTCCTTGCATTTTGAATTTGCCAAGTGTAACCTCTTGGTAACCCTCCCCTGACTCTTTCCCATCCTTTCTCATGTAGCCACATTTCCACCATCACTACCACCTCCGACTGTTCATAACTCCTCATGAATTCTCTATCTTTTCTCTCTAATCCTGCTACATTCCAGTAACATATTTTCCACTCTCCTCTTTCTTCCTTTCCTTTTTGCTTTCTTCTATTGCTTATTCCCTCCTTTTCCATTACTTTCTTTTCCAGTCCCATGACGACGCACTTTTTACTAACTTATCTATCTCTTCATCCCAATCCCACCATGTTTCTTGTACCGTTCTTCCTGTCTCTTTTCCTGCATTTCTATTACCTCTATCATCATTTTTCTAATTTCTTTTAAACCATCCCCTTCCATCGGCCCTCTTGCCTCGTCTCTGTTTTCGTCCTTTTCCTTCTGTGACCTGAATATTTTCTATTATCCCCTGTAGCACCCAACTCTCTCCGCCTTCAACCGTACTACCTCTGGCGCCGAGTCCCCTTACCGTCTTTTCTTGCTACTAAAACCGCAAATGCCACTTCTCGAGCTAACTCATTCTGCTACTGTCTTCCCAATCCTGACACAAACCAAAGTCCAAACCAACCTCACAAACAAACCTAATTCACCTCAAACTCAGGATGGTCACCCACCTTTCAAATTCCTTCACTTCTAACACACAATCCTCCACCCACAAATCTCCTTCACTCCCTCTTACCCTCAAATATCCTCCAATTCCACCACAGTGACACGAAAATCCAGACAACTCTTTGTACAAAATCCGTCTTGGCTCGGAAATTCAACATATGTTATAAAATTGAAGTGTTTGATTTAAAATTACCTTTTTTGTTGAAAATTGATATTTTTTGTTAAAAATTCAACCATTTTGGCAGAATACTCAGTTGAATGTTCAAAAAGTAAAATATCTTATGAATATTCAACTATCTAGTTGAAAATTATATTCTTTTATTATTATTATACCATTAAGCCAAATCCCTTTCGGGTCAATCACATATTTTAAAATATTTGAAAAAGTAATGCGTATAAGGGAGATCGGTATGGGCGAGTGATTGCCATATTTTCTGATAGAAAATCCTATTCTTGAATGAAAAGTTTCCCATTTTTGCAACGTGGTTGAGAGGACGGTTCGGGCGTTCGAGCGCGTCCTTGACGAAAGCGATTTTCTACGGAAAAATGTATTGTTTCGTGTCGGAATTTACGCGTGCGAGCCTATACGGAACGATAATTGAGCTGTGCGATGAATCTCAGGTTCTGAGTGCTAAGAATTTCAAAATAAAAGTGCGAATACATGAGATAGCAATTCTTTTCCCTTTCCCTCTTACCTTTTCGGTAGTTCGAAACGAGAGGGGCATTAGTGCGACTACAACGAGAACAAAGAACAAAGAACGGTCAAGTGCGCGAGCGTGGAAAAAATAAAGTTCGTAGATAAGAAATTGACACGGTATGGGTTTGGATACTCGATTGATTCGCAACGCAGTCAATTAGAATAATGTCTCATCAGCGAAACCATATCGACTCTCTGGTGGATGAATTCGAATGATTCATGAGAGGTTCACCACTAAATCAACATCAGTTGCACAATCAATACCAAGCGGACAAAACTAGTCAATTAGACATTTCGACGCCGACGGAAAGCACCGTGTCTGGTGTCTTGAGTTTTTCTGCTTGAGGCAATGGATTGGAAAACGCTTCCTCTCCGGAAAACTCCCTCCTAAACGTCGGTGACTATGGAAGAAACTGTGTTCCATAGAATGCAACACCCCCTCAGTAAATGGTTCTGTTCATGAATGGTAAGCAGAGCTTTTCGGTTTTACTACCCAAAGGGGACCAGAGAGATTCAATGCTAAAGGATACCATCAATCACCAAAGATCGGTTATCAGAGGATCAAATTTTGTAACCTCAAATGTAAGGAGTCACCGAACAGCATCTTATGCAGGATTCGCCGGAGAGACTTCAACTTCTAACTTGGAGCAAGCAATAGCCTTGATAATCAACGAGAACATATGACAAGACGAAATGTTTGTGAATATTGTAGATAGACTAGCAGCGCAGAGAATTTCGGCAAGTGGACAATCCACGACGCCAGAACTGTTCCATATTATGCCTGACCTTAGCAAAGCCATCTCAGATTTTAACGGCGAATCAGGTGTTGGCGCTGCTAGAGAGTGGATCGAAAATTCAAAAAGGATGACGATGCTGCACTGGTGGCCCAAAAGGAGTGACTTTGGAATCTGCTCGTAGTCACCTGAAAGGAGGTGCTCTGAGATGGTATATAAAGCACGATATCTTGATTCAAAAACCTGGGAAATCTTCGAAGCAGCCTTTAAGAAGGCTTTTATCGGATATGAGACATTAACAGAAGAATCTTGATTTGAAAACTTGAGAAAATTTTAAAGTAGCCTTTAAGGAGACTTTTATCGGATCTGAGACATTAACAGAAAGATTGATAAAAATGACTGAAAGGTCCCAACGCAAAGGAAAGCCTTCAGTTTCCTATTTTTCAGAAAAAGTGGCTTATGTCAGAAACTACAACTAACTAACAATTAAAACCCACATAGATTTACATTACCTCCTGCATGGTCTGCAACGTCAAGAAAAACAATGATACAGCGATTAGAAAGAATTTGAAACTACAGATTTTATGAATTTCAGCGAGAAGACTCCAAATGGAAAGCCTAAGGATTTTAAGGACAAACAACCTTCAAACTCCGAACAACTTGATGTAAGAAAATCGAACCCAGACAAACGACCACTAGCACAAAACGAACAAGAAGAACCTAAGTGTTACAACTGTAACACTTATGGTCGCAACGCCAGGGATCTGTAAGAAAAAGGGTCACACACGAAGACACTGCTCTTCAAAACCCCAACCTAAACAAGCAGAGAAGCTTTAAATGTGCTATTTTATTCGATTTCGAACGCCGATGTGACAGTAGACAATGTTTTTGTGAAAAATATTCCGATCTGGGTTGTTCCAGACGATTCGCAGGGCATGGACGTCATACTTGGTCGCACTTTCACGGTACTTCGAAAAATTTGATATCACAGAAAAGGAAAATATTCAACCTTCTACGCAGATTCTGAAGCGTTTTTGCACAATATCGAGAAGTACGAGTGAACAAAACGTTAGCTGTCCCTACGTGATATTCACTGTTCAAGATCTAGCCCAAGGGTATCTTCGAATACCCCTTACAGAAGAGGTTAAAAAAACAGCTTTCATAATACAAAAACAAACAGGTCAATTCATTAGGATGTGTTTCGGACTCAAGAATACTCCATTATATTTCACAAAGTTGATACAAAGTGTTTTAGGTCTATTATGGGAAATCGGCATATTTTATTTAGATGATTTTCCAATTACAGTCAAAAGGTGGACAGAAGAAAAAGAAAAACTAAAACTTGTTTTAATGCTCTGAAGACCGCATGGTCGACTCTGAAATTATCGAAGTGTAAATTTCTCAAAACCAAAGTAACGTACGTAGGTTCCAATTTGTCTAAAAAAGGCTTTGAGCTAACTAAATCTAAAGTAGGTAGCATTCGAAACTTCATGCAACCGTAAAATGTACACGATGTGCGTAGGTTCTTAGGTCTAACAGACATCTTCGGAAGGGTTATTCCTAATTTTTCAGAAATAGCACAACAACTGCATCAACTTTTAAGGCATGACATCCAATTGGTCTGGAGCACAACCGAAAACAACTGTTTCAAAGAACTCATTCAGAAAATTTGTAACAAACCGATTTTATTTGATTTTTTTTTACGCAACAGGAGAAACAAAGCTGCATACCAACGCTAGCTGTAAGGGACTTGTAGCTATGCTTCTTTAAAAACGATCGAAAGAAAAACTTCACCTCGTATAAGAATTACTTGCGGTTGTGTGAGCACTATCGAGTTTGCGTATATTTTTCATAAATATCGAATTCTTGGTTGCCACTGACCGTCAAGCACTCATCTATTTAAATTCTCCGAAATCACAAAAACCAAGAGTTATTCGTTTGTAGAATCTGACAAGCGTCCATAGACCAGGAAGTAAAATGGCGCATATTGACGCTTTGAGTAGGGCCCAGTAAATCCTTCGGAATCGTTGGACGGAATCGAAGATTGAAGAAGCGTATTCAGTATTGTTCAAACCGACGATGAAATAATGTTATTTCAGTATGTTAACATAAATATACAGCGATAGTGACTAATTTTTCAAAAGCCGGAACATAAATGAACCGAAGGAGAAAAAGCCTAAATTTCCAATGTTCAACTCATCGACGGTATATTGTGCAAATGCGAAAACTAAAAAAAAAACTAAATTTTGTACCTGATCGACTTCGCAAAAGTCTCACGTTTAGTTTCCGCGATCTCAGAAGTCATTCTGCAATAGACCGTACTGTTCCGATGTTGAGAGAATTTTATTATTTCCCAAAGATGAAAAGATATGTAAAGCAGCACATCTACGCCCGTCTTTTTTGTTTAATGACAAAACCCAGAAGAGGTCGTCCAGTAGGCGAGCTTTATCTGTTTATGGCACAAAAGCTTTGATTGCGATTACAGCTTTGGAGGAGGTGATCGTGGGTTTCAGGAGCACCATCCAGACTAATTTCAAACAGAGGAACGTGTTTTACGCCAAATGAGTATCGCAAATTCTGTGAAAAGCATGGAATCCAACTCACTTTGAACTCAACTCACCATCTACAGGCAAACGGTTTAGTAGAGCGCACAACTAGCACCCTTATTCCAGCAATTCAAGTCAATATCAGTGGAAGCAATGGTCGGTATTGGGACGAAAGACTTCAACAGGTCTCCTCATAATTGAAGACAAAGATCGCTACACGTTGCCGGAAACACTCGTGGACGAGGCTCGAAACAATAAAATCAAAGAAGCACAAGCCATCTACAGAGTTTATTATGATAAGCATCGTCAAAAAAATATTATCTTCGATGTGGGCGTTGTAGTTTACATGAGAAATTTGCCATTTGCACCAGGAGAATCATCAAAGTTTATCGAAAAATTAGAAGGACCTTTTGTTATTACAAGAACGCTACCCGCATACACTTACGGCATTGCCAGCTCACGCAAAGATGACCGAGGCAGAAGTTGCGATTTGGACTCAGGCAACGCAGACGATATGGTCTCAGCAGAAGATCAACAAAACTCACAAAAGAACGATGTTCCAGAATCCTGAGAAGAATGTGAAACCGAGAATGATCACGGAATCAGACTGCGACCAAGGCACACGATCAAATGGCCGAACCACTTCGGTTTCGATAGTCTTTAAGGTCAGATTAGTATATAAAACTAAGGTTTACTGTATGATTATCTCCATATTCCTTTAAAATTAGATCAAATTTTTACAATTATTGCCTCGAGGTCGAGCCACACTTATGGTTGGCCGAATGTTAGAGACATTTCGTTATGTCACTAGCCCAGGACTTTTATCATTCGTCAAAACCGATAATAATCTCGGCAGTGCGTATTGGCGAGCGAGAAAATACCTGCAGAAGCATCGGTGGCGTAATTGGTCGCTCCACTTTTGTATAGTGGCGTTCCTAGGTAAATTCAGGGTCGAGGCAGATTTTTTCTCGTTCTTCAATAAGTTATTTGAAACTTATGTTTTCTATCAGAAAATGTAACCAATTGGATAAAAATAATTGTATTTTGTTGAAATTTTCTATTATTACAAAATTATACTTATGGGTTGAAAATTCATCAGCGCAGGTTGAACAATCAGTTATTTCGTCAGAAGTTCATTTATTTTGCTGAGAATTTAACTATGTTATAGTCATTTTTTTGACAAAAATTTGATTTTTCCTTCAAAAAGTCATCCTCTTAGTTCGAAAATGGAACTATTTAGATAATGTTCCCAATGTATTGAGAAAATTCAAGCAGATTGCTGAAAATGTATTTGTTCTGTTAAAAGTTTATTTGTTTTATCACTCATCTTTTTTGGTCGAAAATTAGTCTTCTGTTGAAAATCTATGTTTTTGGCTTAAATATTCATCTCTTTTGGTGGGAAACCTTTTTTTGGCCATGTATAGGCATAATGGTAACTAAACTCATTAGACATGTGGAAAAATGTAGGATTCACGTGAATTCATTTTTCAACCAACAAATGTGTCTAGGGCTACATCCCTGCTCTGAAATGTAATTTGATGACTTTTAATATTCGTTAAAGTTTTCTATATTCTAAATGTATGTATCTCGAGGCGTCCTAACGATAGGATGCCAACGCACACGATCGACTAGATGATACTTGCCCAAAAATATAAACAATAAAAATCTAACTGAGAAGTTAGTGCTAGAAAGTTCTTGCTCCTAGGATCGAGCAAGATGAAGCTAGAAGTTGTCCAAAACTGGAAGATGCTCGCTTGTTCCATCAGATCATGAAAGTGCTATCTCGGGCGAGTAAAGCATGAAGGTTCCAGCCAGTTCTCGCGTTCAGGTTTTAAGATTGTTATGCATGCGCGCGGTCATGAAAGTTCTTGGGTTCAGATATTGATTAAAGGCAATACTTATATTTAAAAAGTATCCAAATATTTTTGTATAATCCTAAATACTTTGCAATCATGAAAATAATACTATTATACTATTATTATTACTTTCTAAGGTAATTGAAAATCAACATTTGAAAATTTTATTTGCAAGTATCAATAAAAATACATTATATTACATATCATTAGAACTGATTAATTGTTATTTTCCTCATTTCCGTCCATTCACGTCCTTTTTTCCCTTCATGTTATGTGGACTTTATCGTCCTCTTGAAAATCAAATTTATATCTCAGTTCGTGTGTATGATTTTTGGAAATAAAAATTTCTTTTAACTAATGAGATTCGAGAGGAATATTTTTTAAGGCTTTTCCTTTCTTCACGGCGTGTTTGTTACAGCTTTTTAGATTAGCGAGCTTCTTGAAATCAGAGATCGTATAAAAGTTTTAATATTATTCTGATGAATAAAAATTTATATTTTATTATGTTGATAAAAAAAAATAAAGTGTTCAAGTTAAATATGCAGCAAAAATATCTTTCTCAAAGAGGCTCGAATCCATACACTTGAGAAAAATATATAGAGCAGCACCTTAATAATTTTTATTTTAATACTATGAAATAAAAAAAAAAAATAATGGCACACCATACGTTATATTTTATTTTGCCTACTGCTATATGTTTTCCCTTATCAAAAAGTATCAGATGATATACGAAAGTATTTTAAAACTCTTTCAATATCATTTATATAAAACATACAAGCATGAAGATACTTTTTTCAATATTAATATTGCCTTTAATAAATTTCTAAAACCCAAGAACTTTCCTGACCGCGCGCATGCATAACAATCTTATAACATAAACGCGAGAACTGGCTGGCACCTTCATGCTTTGCTCGCCTGAGATAGCACTTTCATGATTTGATAGAAAGAGCGAGCATCTTCCAGTTTTGGCCAACTTCTAGCTTCATCTTACTCGATTCCGCAAGCAGGACTTACTAGCGCTAACTTTTCAGATAGGTTTTTATTGTTAATATTTTTGGTTAAGTACCGTAAAGTCGTGTCGCGTGCGGTGGCATCATACCGTTAGGACGCCTCGATATGACTAATGCTTAGAACTTATCCTTTTCGCGTCAACATAATCTAATCACTTTAAATAATAAAAATGAAACATTGAAATTGAATGTTCCCGTAAATTCTGGACTAATTCTGGAGGCTTCGGTAAGATGCCGGTATGTTACCGGCATTATTACTCAATTTCAAATTACCAAGAATCGTAAAACTATGCGTCTGATAGGTCGAGTTTCAAAAACACTATGTGTGACGTCATGCTTTGACAGTATAATCAATTCCTAGCATAAAAGAAGCAGAATTCTTTTCTGCTAGAAATTGATTACACTAGTGGGTTATGACGTTATATTGTACCAAAATGTCTCACGTTGTGTTCAGAGAAAAAATGCAACGCGTGCCTTCAGGTCGCTTAACAATGCAATTTTGGGATGTTATCGTTTCCCATTCAAGAGGCTGTGGACAGTTCTAAAACATATTTATTGCAAAAAAATAAAAGAATAAAGTGATACATAATTTTCATTCTATTTACAGGCGCATTCTTTGTCTGAAGTCAGAGGCATTTTCAGCTATGCTTGAAGGTAACTTTCTAGAATCTGGGAAGAGACGAGTAAAGTTAAAAAACACTTCAAAGGAAGGTTTAAATACTCTTTTACTTGCGGCGAACGGTGCAACCTTCAACAACCAAACCATTGAAGAACTTCTTGACGCAGTGTTACTCGCTGATAAATTCTTGATGGCTGATGTGTCGGAGATTTTGACAGAGAGTTCAATGTCGAGACTAAATCACGAAAATTTTAGCCGCGCATGGAATTGGGCAAGAAACAACGCTTGCCCTGAACTAAAGTCTTTTTCCTTGAAGACCTTTTTAACAACGAAGATGACAAGGATGGAACGCCTACGTGCATTTCGAGATTTTTCGATTGGTGATGGCTTTTCGGAATTCTTGGAAGAAATGAGAGAAATCGTTAGCGCTGCTCTCTGCCAACGTTAGAAGATTCGTGAATGTTATATATATTTCGGTGATGGAGAAAGAAAGTGTTCTCTCGGTAATATAATTTGTACATACGTAGTAAATATTAGTTTATAATAGTGAAAACCTCGATTCTCTCTTTATATAGTAAGAACTAAGTGGTACATTCATGAAGCAGTTGGGAAGATTTGTAGCAGAAAACATAAAGCTTATCCTGTATTGACTGAATAAGGCTGAGTTCATTCAAAATTGATTAAGATTTCGAATTTTGATATGTAAAGGAAGATACAAATTAATGAGCTTGAGTACACATTTGAGGTAATCATTGATGAAAAAGGCTAATGGATTTTCATTTTGCAGTACGATTGCAAATATTTTAAATCATCTACTTTCTATCAATGTTTGAATTGCATAAGAGTGATCAAGATATCCAAATAGCTTTTCTAAGGCAAAGGTGACATAACTCACACTTTTCTGGAACTTGGAAGCTACATCTTATGCGTTTTTTACGCAGAGTTTTTGTTGATTTTTTTACTCCGAAACAGATTGCACGCATGTATCTTACAACTTTCGGTATTAATAAAAATGAACGTAAGAAATTATATTTCTTGTAATATCTCCTACCCAGCAAACATGGTTATATTACAGTTACGTAGCTGTTCAATAACAGATTATAACATGCTACATAACTGGTGAGTTACAGGTGACTCACCTGTGACGCAAAATGTCCGACACAAGATGATGTAGCAGTTTTATAACTGCTCTGTGATCCTGTTACGTGAGATTTATTACACGTTTGTAACCATGTTATAACATTTTAATGTTATATACAAATATTATACTAGTTACGGAACGGTATTCTTATGCTTTGTAATAATTATGTCACAGTTCTGTAGCAGCCTTACCGGGATTTTGATAGTGACATAATAGATCTATAACCTAATTATGTAACGTAAACGTTACATGGTTATATACCAGCAGTGTGAGCTTGTTCTGTTCGTTACGCAGTAATTTCATGTAAATTGTCTGTGAAGAAGCTCTTTAAAAATTATGTAACAGAGTTACGTAACAAGATATAACAGAGTTATGTAAAGAATACAGAACGCAGTTATGTAAAAATTGCATTAAAAAGTTATGTAAAGAATACGTAAAAAGTTGTGTAAAATATACATAGCTAACTTATGTATAAAATACATAGCTATGTGTTATAAACAAAATATAAGGGAGTTATGCAATTTGGATGTACAAATTACTCCTTTACGTGCTTATTATATTGATATAGCGCGACATATTCAATTCAATTACTATGAAAGATGTATATGTTTATGATGATACATCAATATATATGATGGATATAAGTGAATCCTTTATTCAATTATGTTACAATCATTGTCTTGAGAAGTATCTAGATATATAACTATTTTGTTCAAATGTAAATCTAGAATTAAGAATAATTTATGTGAGGCATTATTTTTGGAGTGAACTCATCCGAGAACCCATTCATTCCGAACATTGAAAACTCTTTTTGAATAATTGAAAAAGTTTCGATTCTCCCAAAATAAACAATACATATTTGTGTTTCTCATTTCTTTGAGGTTAAGTTCATGAGCTATTCATTACATTATGTTGTTTTAAACTGCAAGCTTTAATAACTTTGTGAAATGGGACGTTAAATCTAGAAATTTGACTTCAGAAGAACTTTATAACAATCCTGTTATAAAATAATATCACTTATTTGTAAGCTCATATACGGTGGTTGAATGAAACGTATAAAGACTAAATTCAACTTTTATCAGCAACGAGAAACTTAATCAAAAGCTAAGGATGCCATAATTATGACTTGGTACTTGATCTCATTCAGTAAATAGCATTTTATCTAATTAGAACGAATCATCACGTCCGCACACGTCATCGCCATTTTTCCATTTTGAATGAAGTGACTACTGTGCATCAGTGATCCCAATCTGGGCATGTATGCGCCGGGCGAGCGCAAAAGCCTTAAGGGTATTGCGCTTGCCCAGCGCAGCGGTCCTTATTGGCCGCCGTTTGGCGCGTGATTCAAAGCGGTAAAAATAAACTATTATTGAAACATAATTTGTAATTAAGGTTAAAAATAAAATAATAGCGCATACATTTTGTGAATAATAGATTATTTTGTTAGTAATATAAAGGATCGACTATACCCAAGAATGACACTTTCACCTATTTATATGAACAACCTTTTTTTAACACATATGTATTAGGGTTGGTTTTTTCCTAGGATGCTTTGCCTGATAATCGTTCCTTTTGTGATAAAAGATGCCCTGAATTTTGGCAGAATTACAGAAATATATATTCAGGGGTATCCCAAACCACTTTTGTAGAAAGTTACATTTTATTTAAATTCTTCATGGTACTATATTTTTATTTGACGTTCACTGGTATATAAGGTTTACAATTATCTTTCCTTTTTTAATAATTAAACACTTTTTTTTTGTAATTGCACAAATTGGGCAGTGAACAATGTTTTTATTTAATATTATGAACGGTACACTCAAAATCTGTATCCGCAAGAAACGTAAGTAACTATCTTATGATGCGTTTTTCAAACATAAAGTGTAAAATGCTTATAATAATTATTTGGACTCTGTGCACTATCAAACGGTACATATATATATATGAAAAAATAAATTGAAATTTGGTTGAACAACCACCGCGGGGCCCACCTGGGAGCAACTGTCATTCAAAGAATGGGACCAGCTCCCAGTCGAACCGCGTTAAAATAAACCTTTGGCCACGTCTAACGACCGTGAGATGAGTGACCACATGAGCGACAAAATCACAGCGACGGGCCGGTGAAACCTCCGTGTGTCTTAAGCACACGGAGCGACCCAAGAATGACTGCTCTTTGCATCCATCCGGCAAGTGCCACGG
>WSXT02038698.1:0-13422 GCA_011762715.2 Neuroterus valhalla
TACACGGGGGTAAACCACCCCCTAATTATGTATAAAATAGCCAAATATGTCTAAAATTGAGCAAAAAAATCTGAAAAAATACGTGTTGTATACAAAAAAGAGGATAAAGGTATTTAGGTACTTTTAAGAGAAAAACATCATTGAAGAGGGAACTACCCATAAATATTAGGTTGTACTAATATTGCTATGATTCGATGTTCATGGTGTAAAAAATCACTAAATACATTCATCCTTTTTTTTGTATACAACACGTATTTCTTTCGGATTTTGTTGCTCACTTTTAGACTCGTTTTGCTATTTTATACTTAATTAGGGGGTGGTTTACCCCCGTGTAATTTTGTTATTCATGTTGGATGGACTCCATTTTACGTCCACCGTTATAAAACAAATTTCCCAAATTTTTTCTGCATGGAAAGTATACATTATCATAGACACAAGATGAAAAGTGTTTAGAAGTAGCTATCCCCATTAATTAAAAAAAAAATTTTGTTGGCGATACAGGTGAACTTTATTTTCGTCTCAACTGCAAAATATATTTTAAATTTTTTCTATTTAATTTTAAAATTTCCAGCAAAACATAAATAATATGTAGGGGTGGTTCACCCCCTCAATATATATTTTTTTAGTGAGAAAATTACTTTATTCATCTTTCATCACGAGGAAACTTTTCCAGTAGGTTTGATCGAAATCAATTTGATTTTTACACACAATACTTTACGATCGACACTTGTGACCCCTATTTTCGAGGAGCTGTTTCACACCCTTAAAGTGTTTTTCCGCAGATGACAAAAAATATGTGTCGCTTAGTTTTTCGAGTACTTCAACATATTTAAGGGAGAATCAAATCGGCGAGGGACACCTGAAAGACTTTCCTTGTGCGTCTCATGTTTCCTATTATCGAGCAGTCTATTCATTAACGAAATAACATTACTTGGAAGATGGGACCTTTGGAGACCCTCAGTCAAGTAGCTGAATCTTTCGAACGCTTTTGCAATGTCTTCATAAAAACAGCAACTTGGTTTTCCTTCTTATGTGCGTCCGAAAAAAATTGAGTTTAAAGCATGAACTGAGTTGCTGTGGGTGTTCAGTTCGGGCACCTTGCTTACTTTCTGTGATATCGGATCTGATAGCTGCGTATACATGAGTGGCTAGACAATACCTGAAATTCTTCAAGGAATCATTTATAATATATAAATATGACATAGCGGGTTGGACAAAAAGCTTGCACAATAACGCGTCAGGAAGCTTGGTATTAGCTTTGTTTTCAATGTATATTTTCTTGGCAGAACCTGTGAAGCTGGGTCAACTTCTAGAGATTTCAATCCAACTTTATATCTGAAACTGACACTCATTTTGGCGCTATGTTCACACGCACGAGGATCTGTCTGGTTGTAAATGCACATAAGACATCAAGCAAACGCGTCAAGAATTCCCCTTGGCTCTTCTAGTTTTACTCCGTTGTCATACAAAACTCCGGAAATTCCAGATACATGCTTCAGGTGTCCGAAGTAGGATGGTTTTGAACTATTCTCCAAACTTTTTAAAAGATTTCTGAATAAATTCTCTCGATCATCTGTAATTAAGGATTCCAATTCCAAACGTAGATTGATAAAACAGCTATTCAAGTCACGATTGCTTCTAATCAGAAAATTTCTTCTCATTTTATCAAACTCTTGGAGTAACAATTTGGCTATTTACCTGGGCCACCTGAAGAAGTGTGGCTTGGTTCACAAAGAACAAAGATCTCTTTTATTGTGTAATATAAGGGAACGACTACTACTTCTAGATCAACTCCACTATTATTTCCGCTCCAGTAGATATTAACAATATTTTTGAACAGAGCCCTCCTTCCTACCATCGTAGAGTTTGTTCCCGCAAAATCAAACTGAAAATTAGTCTTATATTTTCTTTCCTTCAATAAACAAGTTCAAATTTAATGTCGTATGGTATTTATATTTCGCACTTTTGGGACAGCATATCTTACCTCATCACAATCGAAATCAGTTAATATTAGGGCAACAAACTGACCATCAAAATTTAGAATTTTTGTTGATCTTTGTAAGATCATACTGCAAGAGAAATGGTTTTAGGAGTAATGCCTTTCTTTTCTTTATTCACCTATCGACTGTTCTAGGAAATTACTTTAATGTAAGTTCCGTGTTATTAGTAAACGATTAGTACTCAGACCTTGAATGTTTTATGAGGCTTTAAAAAGTTATTCAATTCCTTATTCCTTACAGCAGAAGGGATGTAGACAGAACTGCAAACGCAAGCATATTCAACTGTCGAAATTTCGACCGCTACAGAGTAACGTTTGATCCATTTTCGTACAAAATGAATTCTGAGGTTTCCCAAATTTGATGCATAAGCGGATAAAATCGTTGCACAATGGGGAAAGAACTGACATCTACGTGAAAAGAAGCGAATCAAGTTGTAGTTTGGAATGTAATAAGAGCATGCACGATTAATATAAATAGGAAGAGATATGGGCAATTGTGTGGGATAAAAAGTCTAGAAAAGAATAAACGTTAGTAGGTTGAAGTGGTCGAAAATTATAGAGTTCATACTTTGTCATTTAAAATAGAAAATGAAGAAATGAGACAGAATGTTAGATTGCCAGAATGATAGAAAAGGATTTACAAGGAAAATATCACAGTATATCACGCTGTACGGTGGAGTGGGGGGGGGGGGCGAATATCTTTATGTCATGATGTTCACCTTTTTATTAGGATTTTAAGTTTTTGTACCATTTGAGCTTTTCTACAATTAAAAAAATTTCAATTAGCTTGGTGTGTCGTACTTCCACTTCTTTCATTGTCATTTCGTAAATACATTCTTTTTTAAATTGGATTGCAACGGGTTTTACCCCATGAGTCGTATTGCGATCTATTGTTTATCATTATGTAACAAATCAAAATGTTTCTTTAATGTTTTGGACTAAATGGATAGACGTTCTATCACGTAATTTTCGAATGGGGCTAGAAGGAACATCCATTTCCAATCTGGATGTGGAGGCGGGGGTACAAAAACGGCTGAAATAAGTATCGCATGTCTTTTAAATCACCCCTTGCTCATTTTTACCACTTTCACATTATTTTTGTTTCTAACGAAATAAATGATCCAGTAAAGTCGCACAAACAAACATCAAAAACCTTTTTGTAGGTGGACGCATATGATTACCATATGTATATTAATATATTGTCACTTTTCTACTTGAATAATTAAATAAAAGCAATTGGAATCAAATCGGAAACCCCTATTATCTATTATTCTTATTCATCGAAAACTGTTTGATTTTCTTCTTCTCGTTCAATTTTATCGCTATTTATATCTTTGTTCGGAAAAATTTTCACAAATGACTTATGAAAAAAGAAACTTATAACAATATCAAAGAGAAACCATTGTAGTAATGAAGTCAAAATAGGATCACTCTCTTTCTCTGATATCCCATCCCCCTCTTTTACTTTTCCAGCATATCCAATTGATCCACATCTAGTTATTTGATATTTATGCAAAACAACTTTTTATATGAGATGGAGGGCCATTATTTCAGTCATAATATTTATTATTTTCAATACGTTTCTTATCCAGACTTCAATCAGTTTATCATTGTACGTTTTATAACTACTATATACAACTTAGTATTTTGTCGTGCAGAGTTTCTCTGCGAACACTCTATTTATATTCGGAGAATAATTTTCGTACAATTTTTTGGTGCAAAAGTTGACTATTATAATGATAAGTAGAAAATATTCATTTTCTCAAATATACTAGAGTCGTGTCCTTAGTTGTAGAGTTAATATCGCCGCGAAAAATCGTCAACCCTGGGCTTTGGAAGGCAGCAGCTCTGCAGGGAAAAAACTGAGAAGATTCTAATAAAAACTAAATGAATCTGCTGAGTATTCTTGATAAAATGGTGTTTTAAAATTTTTATGGAGAATATATTGAAATACTAAACACATTTTCTAAATGTTTGTTCAGAGCTATTGAATAAAATACAAGTATAAATGCTGCAATTAGGGCTTCTGTTCAGAGGATGCAGATGAGATTTAAATATTAGAAAATATAAGAAAATATCGTTCTTGAAAGCGTGTTTGTTAGAGGTATTTCTTGGGATTCTAATGGAGCTACAGCGCCGTTCAATTTCCACATCTATGTGGGATCGTACATTGATTGACATTAAAAAATTACCAAAAAAATTATCCATTCAATTTTCCACTAAGAGCAGACATTTTCCTGAGATGTGCAAACGAGCATTCTTTGGTCAACAAGGCCGTGTCAAAAGTTTGAGATTTGTTGCGCCCCTCTTCCGTTGTGAAATACATTATCAAGGCGGAAAACAAAATTTTTTTTCTTTAGTGGGATTTATTTCTTTATTATATTATAATTCCTGATCAATTGCGCGAATAATTCGTCATCAAAATGCTTCAAGCATGTGTTCATATATAATACATAAATAAGATAGGAATGAAAAAATATACAATAATAAGTATTCGTAAACAATAATTATTGAATAAATGATCATGATGCAGTGTCTTCAAACACAAGTAATTGCCTTTTTTCTATTGTCATTAATTACATTTTTTTTCTTATCTTATTCTTATGTTTTGATTAAACTTATAGTTTGCATTTCAGAATATTGAAATCTCTGTTTTTCTTTGCGAGAATCTCGAGAAGTAGAATTTGATCGTTTTCTTGGGGTTGTTTATTAGCAGGATGAGTGAAAGGACATAGAATCACACAGTTTACTGTTGTTGAATCACGAGCTGGATAGAAAACTTCTCGATAGGGTTCTCGACTGGACAAATATTTTTCTTCCACTGGTTTTGACCAATTATTTCAAAGGAGAGTTTTTCCTTTAAAGATTCTCGAGTAAGTGTTACCCGTACATCTTCTCCGCTGGATTTCGTGTAATTCTTCGTTGTTCTGGTTTCAGTTTTTCGAGGAGAGATGTTTTATCCATTCATCCGGAGGTTTTGAGTACCAGTGTTTGATTCGACTTGTCGAGGCTCATTTATGGTAGCCGTGGCTTTCGACTCTAAGTTCTCCATACAGCTAGAAAAGCTCGATGAATTTCATCAGGGTGGTTACGTTTCTTGTTCCGTCCCGGAGGAATTCCGCCCAGTGTTTCTTTGGACTTGATATGTTTTTGGTCTGTCCCATCTATATATAAAAGAGATTTGGATTGGTCTGTAGAGGGATAGGAAACTCTATTACTTCTAGAGGGACGAGAGAGGGATAGAAAAGAGGAAAAAAATAGTTCAGTGGAGAAACTCAATCTCTACAAGTGGACTGGAGGAGAATGAGAGTTAGAGAAATGAGAGAAATGGGAGGAAATGGCTTTATCAAGGAACTCTGTTCTCTCGAGACTAACAAGAGAGAGTAATGAAAAAATAACAAAGTCCATCCCTTCTAGAGGAACGAGAGAGATAAGAGAAGAAAGCCTAATAAGAAACTTGGTTTCTACAAGTAAGGAAGAAGCAAGATGTAACGGTTTAACCACGTTTGATTCTCGGTCACAATCTGTTCCCGTTATCATAGAAATCCCGTCCAGAACTTTAAATTAATTCCATGTCGTGACTATTAGGATGAAAACCGTGATCACAACTGTCGAGAATGGTGGGAATAAGGAAGGAACATCCAGCCCAGAAGGATAGGAGAGTTATGAAGCAAGAAATTGAAGGATTATTGGTAGAAGAGATTAAGATGGGAGGAAGGGAATTGGGGGGAAGAGCGAAGAAGAAAATCCAAAGAAAAGATACTGAATGGGGGAGGGAAGAAATTGTTCAGCTGCTCAGAGAAAATGGGATGATTTATCATAAACGGTAATATAGAGGGAGATGAGGAAGGTGAATATACTTTTTTGGAGAATACATAGATTCTGAACATTTTCCATTAATACTGACGTTAGAGGGTAATAAGAGTACTGAAGATCCGGAGAAAAGGGAAGTAAAGGGAAATAGAACAGGACGAGGGGATTGGTTAATAGGAGGAAAAGAGCAATTCGAAGAGGAGCTGAAGGATGTAAAAATGGGAGAAGGAAATGTGAATGATGAGAGGGAAATAATGATAGGAGAAATGAGAAGAGTTTTAGAGGGAACAAGCAAAAACGAAGTTAGGGGGGAGGGTATAGAAATGGATGGGATAAGGAATGTAAAAAGAAAAAGAAGGAAGTAAGCGAGCTAAGAAGGTGGAGGAAAGGAAGAAGTAGTGGAGATGAATACGGAAGAAAGAAGACGGAATATACTGAAATGTGTGATAAGAAAAAAGAGGAAGAAAATAGGAGGTTTGAAAAAGAGGGCATTGGAATTTGAAGGACAGCTAAGGCAGGGAAAGGGAGGGAATCGTGCGAAAAAATGTTTTAAGGAGGCAGACGACAGAAGAGGGATGGCGATTGAGTTAACGAAATGGGAAGAGAGCAAGAAGGAAGTTCTTTACGGATATAGGTATAGGAGCTCGAATTGGAGTAAACTTTGAAGAAAGGGAAGAAAAAGATAAGGAGAGCCAATGAATAGAAAGATGGAAAAAGATTCAGGAGACAAAATATGCTAAATGATATAAGATGATAAAAAGAGAAGAACTTCAAAAATATTCAGAAAAAGGTTGAGGGAGAGAAGATAGACAAGAATAGAAAGATTTAGTTAGGGGAATAAGGTCCGGGAAGCGATGTATCGGAAAGGAGAGGAGAGAATAAAGTGCACAATATGTGAATTAGAAGGAGAAACGTGGAAACATGTATGTGAAGGAAGTATGAAAGGAATGGAACATAAGGAAGCTGGCAAGAAAATGTGGTAAGGATTATACGGTAGGGAGGACAGAGGAGGAGTGGAATCGAAGGAAACGGAAGTCAAACAAAAAAATTATGATAAAGAAAATTGTCCAGTACGGTTAAGCAAAGCTAAGTAGAAACGCTCTTTCCCTCTCGCTCGTACATTCAAAGAGCTCAAAACACACGATCACTCGTTCAATCGCTCGCTCGTCGTCGATCATTTGCTCCGTCACGCTGCGTTATGCGTTAGGATAAGAACCTTCTATGTATATATGTATGTATTAGGGAATAGGTTAGGATAAGATAGAGAAAAGACCACTTTTGTATGTGAAGGAACGGAAGTTATGTAAACCCTTAGGGGACACATCATAAATAAAGAAAAAGACATCAAGGAACCACTGGTATCCTGCTTGGTGATTTGAAGATCCTCTTGTTGGGAACGGATAATCTTCCCGAAGAAATTAACAATCCCTGATTTGTCTAACGTGACAGGACTTTTGTAGAATTCAGGAATTGGGGTCTCCGAAGGGGACGTTCTGGCAGCCTTTTTTCCCAAACAATTTAGTACGGTGCAATGAGTTTTCACATAGAAGGAGAATTCGATATGTAGATTTAGTGTTGTTGAATTTTGCACTCGCATAACCTAACACCTGATTCATTGCTTAGTGGGTCATTCGATTTGAAACCGCTCCTATTCCTGCAGTACTTTCTGCCAACGAGAAGTTTTTCCTGAGCGTAAATCCATCTCGCAGAAGACACAAGCATTCCCTATTTCCTTTATGGAGTCCTGTATCCGGAGAAGGGTGTGAGTTGCCTCCTCAGTGACGGATTTGAGTTTGTCGAAATCAATGCAGAATCTAAATTTTTCATCCTTTTTTTGGGAATCACAACTGGTAAACTGTATTAGGACTGAAAAGGTTCAATTTACTCAGGAATGTCAATAAGGATCATCTTATCGTAGATCCAAGGTAATCCAACAATGAGAGGTTATCGAATTTTGTTTCTGACCATACACGGCAGGAAAATCGTATGATTTCCCAATCTGATGGATATGTTTATCTTCCTTGTGTTATCATGATTGCTACCGAAGTCGTAAAGGCAACTTTCTGATTACAAAACTGCATCATTTTTGTCTGATATTCTCTTGGAATGTTTGGATGTAAAAAATTTGCTGTGACCACTGTATGTACTAATCCAAGAATTTTGTTTCCATTCAAGTGACTTCGAAGTCGAGGTAGTTTGAGGTATTTCTGATCAGTTGGGGATGAAAAGACTACTCAGAGATGTGGACGGTGGGAGTTGAACCACCGCCTGTCTCCAGTTTTCCTTATTGGACCTCTGTTTGGCATGTCGTTCGGCCAGTTTCTTCTTGTAGACATCGCAATTCTTAAAGGGATAGTGTCCAGGACAGTGTCAATATTTCGGATTACCTTTTCGTGATTCTTCCTTCTAGGTTGGTCTGCGATCTTCTTTGTCAGGGGCTGAACGGTTAATTTTCTTATCATCATGATCTGCTTCAAATACACAGGATGAGAGAACATCAAAAGTTGCTAGGGTAGAGGCATTAAAGAAATAATTAACTAGATTCTGAAGCCTGAGACTCCAAGAGAGGAGCCAAGAGACTTTTTTCATTTAAAAATACTTCGACGGACTCCTTATTAGTTAAATGAATGCAACTTTCTGTAAAAAAAAGGACCGCCTTCTTCACCCCGTTTCGTCTGAAAAACAAAAGGTCTTGGGTTCGGATCCCAGCGAAGTAAGGAAGGTGGTCTTTTTTTACAGGAAGCTGTATCAATGATAAGAAAATAAATCGATGCAGCAGATTTCTGGTTTGTGAATGGTGAACTAAATCCCCTGTTAGAGGTGATCAAGATGAATAAAATGAGAATCTTAGAATAAATATCCATCCTTTTTGTTTGTCGCAATGAATGAAGCTAAGCTTGTCGTCAACCTAGTGTAGAAGGTGAGTCTTTGAATTGTTCCCAGGTAAAAGGCAATTCCTCATATTCGTCCCAACATTGAGAAGCACTTCTTTTCAGTACTGTACTTGCAATACAAGTCTTCAGTGCTACGCGCATAAACATGGTGGTGAAATATGTTTCTATACTTATAAAAAAAATCGCAGGATCTTCATGATATGTTTTTTTTCAATTCTTGAATCAAATTCATTTGCGGAACATTTGGATGAAATTCATAGAATCCTTAACAGGACGTAAGTAGCATTCCTTCAAAATCTTGTTGGGCTCCTTCAACAACATTGGACCTAAAGCTGGAACTGATCGTGGATGAGGGTTTGGATATGTCCCTGGGAATATGCTTGGATATGCACCTGACAACATGTATATCCTGGATATGTGCCTAGATGCACTCCTGAATAAGCACCCGTGGTCCTAGAAATGCAGCTGATGGAGAAAGTGAAAAGAATCCTTAAGAGGCACCTGAAAATGCCCTTAGGTATCCACCAGGCTGTAATTCTGCTTTTGCTCCTAAGGGTGTGACTGATTGTACAGCTGGTAATACAGCTGATTGATTACCTGAAAATCATTCTTGATAGGCACCTGGATATACACCAGGCTGTTCACGAGGTAGTACTCCTACAAGTGTGGCTTGTTGTGAGCCGGAGGGGGGGGGGGGGGACTCCCTGGTCACCTTGTTTTCCCGCTTCCTGAGCACCTGGTCTTACAGGTTGCTGAGCACCTTTTTTCAAATTTTTTCTGCTACTGCTCTTAACCAATTTTTTGTTTATCGTTTTAAGTTATCCGAGGCTAAATATTTTATCGAGTCCAGTCGTTGACAAAGGCTTGTAAGGCCCCCTAGATGCAGTTGACCACGGCGGTGGTTTGGAAATTGAAGAACGGAGGAAAAATAATCGAGGTGGGAAGGATGTATCAGAGAAGCTCGTATGTCTAAATAGTATTTGTCAGAGGGTTGAGGATGTTCTGGAGTCGAAAGTACTTCGAGGGAAAGTTGTTATCCAATACCTAATATCTCTTCCAAAGGTAGTTCCTTCAAATGTCTGCCAATAAGATGGTATCCTCCTATAGATCGATCGAAAAATCGATTTTTTTATTGCTTTAATCCAATGTACAACATTGCAAGAATACTCTCGAGAGTTACTCAGAATACGGGATAGAGGGAATTCGAAACCGTTTAGCTTCTGTGGCTTTTTTTATGGTCCTCCAGCGGGCAGAGCAGATAGGTAGGAGCGCGCTCGAATGCAAAGGTGTCCCACTGACTTTATTAGAGCTTGAGAGACGTTTTTCTCGACAAGCGATTTTAAAAATTCCCTGAACTTCCGGGCGTAGTTATTCAGCGATCGAAAAAGATCATTTTAAAGGAAACTGAATCGTCTTATCCATTAACTTATTCGATTTTTTAAGAATAAATTATTTATGAATTTCTTTGCAATCATAAAAAATTGGTTACTTCGAAATTATTTTCAAATATTCGCCATTTTGTTCGAGATAGGTAATATACTTTCAAATTAGTTTGGTGGACGAAGTATAAGTGTTGAATTGCTATGAAAAAATGGTTTTTATGTTTCGAAAAGATTTCGCTGACGTGAAGCTAACCGAAAAACAGAGTCTTCAGTACGAGACAAGAAGCGTGTTTGTAAATATAATGCCATGAAAAAAAATGGTTTTATTTCTTAGGCTGTTATTAAAATTGCTTCGAAGTTTCAAATAAAAATATCGTCCATTTTTTTCAAAAAAGTTCCTCAAGATTGTATTCATTTCA
Source organism: Neuroterus valhalla (assembly GCA_011762715.2). NCBI lineage: Eukaryota > Metazoa > Arthropoda > Insecta > Hymenoptera > Cynipidae > Neuroterus > Neuroterus valhalla. Next base: position 10,508 of record WSXT02038698.1, read on the forward strand.
TGCCATATATATGAGGATTACCCTCTTAATTCCTGGCAGTGTTGGGTCATTTTTCGGGACGTCGAAAGATATCTCGCGGTTCAGTTCTGACAGATGATGTTTCTTGCCATTCTTTCCTTCTTGTGACGTAACGACTGGTTAGATAATCTGAAAGGTTAGTCAAGGTCGATGAATTCAATCAGGGCGGTCATATGTCTTCTTTCATTTTAGGGAAAGAGTTCAGATTTGAGAAGCGTTTGAAAAGAGGTAAAGAAAAGAAGTCTTAGAATAGGGCCCACTTGATAATAAGACCCATATCAATACTTGAGTAAAATGGACTTTGATTCATCGAAATCCCACGTGACACAGGGCAACGTAATCAGGCGTGCTCAGAGGCAAGTTTGTCGCTGTTCGTGCTCAGATACAACTTTGTTGCCTTACTTGCTCCGTTTCATTATTTTTTTACCGTACGAGATCAACAAATAGCAAGGAGATTATATAAACACTAGATGGTTCTTTGGTGGTTGTCATCAAGTTCCTGCGGATACTACGTTAACGTCGTATCTGAAACCGCGAAGTCTCTGTTGTTTCGTCAATGAATAACTTTTCTATACATAGTAAAATAAATCCCTTTGCTCTGGCTTGCGGTCGTCGTATGAGTCGTGCCAAATGAAGTCTGCTTCGATTGAACTTTTGTTCAACAAAGAAACGAGTTGGTTCACCATAGATACGCGTCGTGTATCGCCTGGTTGTCGAGTAAATTTGTTTTACTCTTCATAAGCCGAAATCAACTAGATTCTCCAAATTTCCTCTTTCAAACTCGACTGAGACTAATCTCTTTCTCTTCTCGCCGTTACAACCGAAAGGTACTGCGTGAGTTCAATTAGATAGATACAAATTTATTCTTCAGCCCATTGACCTTGAGAAATTTTCTTGCTTACACCACCATGTTTCACAAAAATTTGTACATCAAATACTTGACTCTCAATCCGTCCACACTTTATACAATATCGTCCATCCAAACCTTAATACTATGACAGCTCGTTCGCTCGCTCTCATTGCCTTAGCTTCCTCGCTTCGCCTCGCACGCATTTTCCAACATTTCGCCAGCCTCGCAGTGCCGAACTCTGCTTCCGCGGTTCCTACTTATTTCATATCTACTAAGACTTTTTGCTATTCCATATCTGCTATTTACATTATTCACATTTATATTACATCTTCTTTCTCTCCTCCTTACTCATTTATCTCCATTCCTCCTCCTTTTTTCTTTTTTTCTCCATCTTACTCAACACCCCTTCCGCCCATGCGATCGCTCTTTTCTCCCCTTTTTCATGCAGTATTATTTCTATGCTAATTTCACTCAGTTCCACCTCCTCGCATCATTCCAACTAGTGCTCCACCTTTGAATACCCATTTCCACACAACTCGCACATTTTCTTCTCCTGCGGAAGCCAGAGCCTATTAAAGCCCTCCATGCTTCCACATCTTATCCGCGCTATTAGCTCTTGGCTTCCTTCCTCTCTTTTCTGACACAAATATTGCGTTCTCTCGATTGGCATAATCCACCCATATTTGTCAATATACCTTGACCCTCTTATCCTCTCCTCCCCTTCTGCTTCCTCTCTCTCCATGCCGTTCCTCTCAACCATCTCATACATCTTTCTTTCCTCCTTGTGACTTCTCACTTCATCCTGGTGCAGACTTTTATTTCGAAAATACTTTCCTCTCTCATCCTCCACCTTTCCCTCTCCTATCATGTTCTCCTTTTCCCACCAACACTCCCTCACCAGCTTACTCCCCCTCTCTTCCAGGAATTTCTCTTCATGCTTACAAGCCCGGCTACCTGTCAAAATCTCCAAACTCGTTCTCCCCGTCTCCCTTCTCACAATATAACTAAGTGTACTCCTGTCCAGCCCCAGTGTCCATCTGATAAACCTTTCCTAAACCCTATTTACCTCCTCGCTTCCCTTCCACACCTACACCTCTACTCCATGCAGTAGCACGCTTATCACAAGGGAGTTAAACAGCTTCATATCTCCTTTCAAAGTCATCTGCGAACACCCTCTTTCTAATCGCCAAACTTGCCTTATCACAACATTTGCCCTCCTGGCCCTCTCCTTTATCTGTCCATTCACTCCCCCATTCCTCCGAAATAGGAAACCCAAGTACACAAACTCTTTCACCTCCGGCACCGCCGTCTCCTTCCATTTCCAATCCCCTCTGTTATCCCTTCAACTCCCTTTCCTAAACACCATAATCTTGGACTTTTCTGCATTTAACTCCAAGCGACTCCTTTCAAGGTACCTTCTTAACCTCTGCATCATTACTTTCAATGCCTGCTTACTTTTTGCCAGCAACACTATGTCAACTGCATACGCAAGTGACCGACTTCCAACCCGTCCTACCCTTACTCCTACAACTACTCTTTCCTCTATCTTCCTCCCCCTATCCATCCAGAAACCCTCTGAAATCGTGTCACCTCCTCTCACCCTATTTTTCGTCTCGTCATACTCCTCTCTTACCCTTTCGATCAGACTGTTATCTACTCCCTTATCCTCCATCGCCCCCCGCAACTTACCCTATCCACCGATAGGAAAGAATCTTTCAGATTTACGAAAAAAGCGTACACTTTTGACCCCTTCTTCACTATTCTTCTATCCAGCACGTGTTAAAAAATATAAATATTGTCGATAGTGCTCCTACCCGCTCTGAATCCCGCCTGACACTGAGGCAATATGCCTTTCCCTTTGACATTATTCCGTAGCCTCTCCGCCATTCAATCACGTACACGTTGTACGCTTTGTTCATCAATTTGCTTCCTCTATAATTCTACTGCCTATCCTCACCTCCGTTTTTATACAGTGACACTATCAGCCCCCCCCCCCCCCCCCCTCAACTCTCCTCGAAATCCCTCACCCCTCTACACCTTTTTAATC
>WSXT02038709.1:0-13421 GCA_011762715.2 Neuroterus valhalla
ATAATCTTTTTCAAAAATCTTGTATAAACTGGAGTTCCACCGTCGTTGAGTCTGGTGATGCTAATGTAGACCTTGAGCTACTGCGCTCAGGTTAGAGTCGCGTAAAGTAAATATGAAATGCACAATAATTTATATAAACTGTATAAATTTTGATTTGACAAAAGAAAAAAAAATTTATAACAAATATATTTCCTAAGTAACAGTGTACTTTCATTGAATTCTATAAACTTACTTATATTTCATGAATAAATTCTAATAAATATAATTTATATTATTCTTGTACATTTTATGATCATTATATACTTTAAATACAAGAATTGTTTTTAATATCTGTTTTGAATTCCGCGCCAACTGCGGTCATTTAAAGCGATGCATAGACACGGTGAACTCGTGGACTACTACAGTGATAATTTTTGATGTTCTGAAGATCATACGAAACTCGAAAATGCACGAAAGTTTGGCGCAGATTTGTGGATATAAAATCCTGTTTTGTGGATATAAAAAAAACCAATCGGCAATCGTAAATTCATGTTGTTCAAAGGTGAGCAGTACATTTAAAATTTGCGAATAGATTATTGAACGTTTGAAAACCTTTGAAATTAAATACATACTCTGAGTCATTTTTTCTAAATTTTTAAAATAAATTCATGCAGCGTAGTGAATTTACCAATGATCACGTAGAATCGTCACGAGCAATGTGGAATTTTTACAGAATATGTGTAATTTCACCTCTCTCAATGTAGTAATCTTGTGAAAATCTAAACATAACCTGCAAAAAGTCTACATTGCACGTGGCGATTTTACAATAACCTCTATCAATTCACTACGTTGCACGAATTGATTTTACAAATTTATATGAAATAACAACAAAAAAAAGTGGGAAATGTACCAAAAAATTTTTTGCGGTGTGCATATGAATATGCTTCTTTTACAGCTGTATTATTAAATGAAAACTGACTGCAGATATGGAAAAAATGAGTTGCCAGGAAATTTGCGAAGAATTGCAATCATTAGGCTTTAGCGATCTTGAAGTCGGAAAATTGAGAGATAAAATGAGTTTAAAAGTTTAAGATTTGAACTTTATGCACGAAAATATTCAGCATTTGAAAATTTTTTCATTTTGTACTTTAAATTAATTGTATGAAGCTACTAACGCTGCGAAGGGTTTTCCGTTCAGGACTTTGGAAATTACATAATGTTAGATGAGAACTCTGATTAATTTGAATAAAGGTATTTCCAAGTGGACAGGATTTTTGAAAGGGTATATATCCCAGGAATCGAAATTAGAATTACAGTAATTTTTCCAAATTTGTGATTTGGTACTTGATAGAATTATTTTGTTTGTTTGTGATTTTACATTATTTTAACATGCCCAGAGTTTTCAACCCTTAATAGTCACACTTCATAGAAATTACGCAATGGTCGCAATACTCTACCTTTGCGCGTTGGAACGATTTCGAATTCTAGAAGTGTTTATTTTTTACCCATCCTAATATGTGATTGAACATAGAATTTCAAAAAACCTAACTGATTCAAAGGAAGTTATCGATTAATAATATGGAACGTTTGAAATGAAACGAGTGTAGCAATCGCATTGAAGGTGGTCTAGATGGATTTGTAAACCATCTAAAATATTTCCACGGCCTTAGTATCTCTTCAAAGCATGGGAGTTTGGAATGCCCACATGAAGGTTGTGTTAGACAATTTAATTTATTTAATTCTCTTCGAAGACATTATCAGAAAACCCATCATGCAGGAGATGGAGAACAGGAGGAAAATAGAGATAATGAGGTATTAGGTAATGAACGAGATATAGAACATGAAGAATATGTAGACGATGTAAATGAAAATAGAGAGGGAGCTGATGAAGGACCCAGAAACGAAAATATTGTTGACATTGAAGAAAACGCCGAGGTCGCTGAGCACGGTGATCCTGATCCTAGAGTTTTCAATTTACGTTCCTCAGTAGTTCGGATGATTGGTAGGTTGCAAGCCAATAGTGCCATGACAGGTCGTATGCTGTCACAAATGATAGACGAATCTGAAGAACTAATGTTCGACGTCGTAAATTCATATAAATATCGTGTCACACAATTTTTCGAACGTCGAGGCATGATTGAAGAAGATGACGTTAAAGAATTGTTAGAAAAGTTTAAGTTCGACAGTCCTTACAGTAATTTAAAAACCGTAGACAATCAAATAGATTCTCTGAAAGAGCTGTATGGTTTTATAGACTCAAGAGAAATGCCACTTGGTAAGAGAAGAGATCAAAATCTTGATAAGGAGACGCGTAGTTTTTTGCCAAATGACGTTTACGAAACATTTCAATACGTACCAGTTGTTGATGTTTTGCTTTAAGTTCTTTCTAATAAGGAGATGAGAGAAGCCATTTTTTCAGAAATAGAATCTGAAGGAGATATTTAAGGTGGATTTATGGATGGCATATGTTATAAAAAACATCCATTTCTTAGAAGATTCAGACATGTTTTACGGATTGAGCTTTACTATGACGAATTAGAAATTGTCAACTCAAATGGTTCAAAAACTGTTATTCATAAGCTCGGAATCTTCTATTATCGAATTCAAAATCTGCCACCTCATCTTATTTCGCAAAATGAAAGCATGCATGTTTTGTGTATATGCTACTCAGAGGACGTGAAGAAGTATGGTTTCAAGAAGATTCTAAAACCTTTCTTCCATGATTTAGAAAAACTGGAGTCTGACGAAGGTGTCCTGATCAATCTTGATGGTAAAGAATTCGTGCTACGGGCGACACTGACGGCGTTCTGTGGAGACGGCTTAGCGGTACATGAAGTTTATGGACTTTTGGGTCCATCTGCAAATAGATTTTGTAGGATGTGTCTTGTAACGAGAGCAGAATTACTCAATTCAGATGTGCTACCTAAAGGAGAACAATTTGCCGAAGTATTCGCAAATCATCTCACTAGAATAGGAAATGCAGGTGCTAATATTCGAACTGTTGAAACTGAAACTGGTGTTCGCAGCGACTCTGCTCTTCATGATTCGAGATTCTTCAGAATTTATGACAATAAAATATTTGACATCGCCCATGACGTTCTTTTAGGATTAGGACCAATGAGTTTAAAGTTAATTATTAACAGTCATGTATTCGTAGATCTTCTGTACAATTTACCATTCCTCAATGGTCAAATATCGGCATTTGATTATGGAATCCTGGAGTGAAAAAACGAGCCATCCGCTAACTTAATTAGTGCAAATATTCGCAATATAGCTGAACATACACTTGGCCAAAAAGCAATGCAGATGTGGTGTTTCTTTCGGATCTTTCTATTTCTTGTTTCTGATAAGGTACATAGTGGGAACAGGCACATGCGCTTGCTTCTGCAGCTTCTTAACGTGATGGAAATTATTTTTGCATCAAAATTAACGAGAAGTCTGATGCCGTTGCTCTCCGAATCAATCAAAGATTTTCTCGAATACTTTAAGGTGCTTTTCCCTGATGTCAAATATATCAATAAATTCCATCACATGACCCATTATCCAGAATGCATATTGTGGTCAGGTCCACTAAGACTTACATGGTGTATGGGATACGAAAGGAAGCATGGAGAATTGAAAAAAAGAGCTCAAGTTGTGAACAACTTCAGAAACTGTCCTAAAACTCTTATCAAAGTCTGCTAATGCACACAGTGTGCGATGTGGGGAGATGGTGATGCGAAATCCCATTTTGTCATCATTCAAGGAGGGAATACTTTGAAAGTGAAAGGCACATTAAGTTGTGCAAAACTGAAAGACCTTGATTTCTTAGAACTGACTTAGTTTTCGAAACAAAGACAGCTCGAGTAAACGGAATTCAGTATGCAGTTGGTCTGTATGTCTGTCTTGACGCAAAAGGTAAAAGAGATGTCAACCTTCCGATATTTGGAAAAATATCTGAAATTATCGTTGTCCACCAGACTGCAGTATATTTGAGGTCTACAATTTGCGATACCATATGCTTTAATGTGGACGTGAATGCTTATTGCATTCAATGCGAAGCAAAAGACGATATCGACTTTCGTGCAAGTAATCAGCTTGCAGATTATCCTAGCTTTTGTACCTGGAAAGAGCCAACTTCAGACGATTTGTACATCAGTTTGCGCCATATCATAGTTTAGAGTCTCCGAAGATATTAATAATACTCAACTCATTCAAAGCATTTTTTTTTAGAAAATGATGTGGATGGTGAAATTTTTCTCCAACTAACAAGAGACGACCTAATTCAAATGAAAATTTTGAGAATAGGTCCACAGAAGAAACTCTTGAATTTAATCCAAGAAAAGTCTGTAATTGGATTAAGTTGAATTTAATTACCAGTAATTCTGTAGAGAAGAATACTCTAACAGCTATTTTCATTTCTCTTTTATGATAATTTCAAACTATTGATTTTTGTATATTCTCATAGGAGTATGTGGTCGAGGAAAGAATTCTTCCATCTAATCCTGATACAAAGGAGCCTCCATTAATTCTTCAAGGCAATCGTAATGAAAAATCAATTCATGATAATCAAAGACAGGTTGTCAATGAGGCATCAACTTCGAAATTAATTGATACAGGTTTTTCAGTAAGTATTGAGGGTATCGATTTGTAGACTACAAATGTTTATTTGAAAATTTATTATAAGCATTGATATATTTTTCTAGGTACACGGTTCTGTAAGAGATGCTCTTTTGAATCATCCAGATGGATGTGAAGTTATTAGTGCAATGCAAAATGGCCAATTCGGCGAGAAAGATAGAAAGCGTTTAGTGCGCGTCATAGTAGCCAATCTTATTGAGTATCACGAAACGTAGTACGTACCCAATACTTTGTACTCTCACATTGCAACATGATTGAATAATTTTTTGATATTTGTTTTTCCATTTCCAGCTATCCCCCAGATGAGGCTAAGTGGAATTTAGCCAAAAGTATAGTAGCCGAATTTCCATCTCTACGAGGTGAATATGGAAGCTATGGATGTGTGAGTCATTATTGGATATTTAATTCACCAGGGTGTCTACCGTACCTAGAAAACCTGACATTGTGAGAGAATTTTTATAAACCTGGGAAACCCTATTGAATTTCACAGGAACATTACTATGACCTAAGAACAAAAAGGGGTTTCATAGAAGCACGTCTGTGGAATGCTAGAAAGTCATTGCCCCCTTCTCAGAAAAAATACAAACGGAAAAATGTCCGAGATGATAAAATTACTAATTCTACTCATGATGTAGATAATGAATTGGAGGTTGAATTACTTACGGAGGAGGAATTGAAAAAAACGTATGAATATTACTAATCTTAGTTGTTACAACGTAAGCTTTTATGATATATATTTTAATTCACTTTTTTAGATCCATTTAATGCAGTACACTCTGCCAAGAGTTGACAAAAAAGAACAAATATCGGCGATGCTAAAGCGAACTTATACGAACAGGCGTGAATGGAATGTAAAGGATAGTCCTTCTATTGCAGGATTGCATGAGCTCTATCCTCGACTGTTCGATTACAATGGTGAAATGGTGAGTATCAGGGTTATCACGAAGCATGGAAAGAGGGAAATAAGCGGGAATTGCCAATGAATTTATTCCCTGACCGTGAATTCTTGGTTTGATCAAAAACAACTTCTCTAATAACTGTTATTGTCACTCGATAGTTTTGAGTCCTTTAATTTGAAGACTAACTGCAGAATTGCTTGATTTCTCGAGCTCAAATTTGGCACTCAATTTAAAAATCTCAACATGTTTAACTTGAAACTTGGAAGTGTAGAATTTTTGAATGCTTATTTTAAATCTACTAACAAATTTCTATTTTCACTATTGCTCGCTTCTTTTTAAAGACACTTTTAGACTCTTTTTTAAAATATATTGTAAAAATAAGAAGTGTTGCGAAGTTAATACTTAGACATTTGAATATACAAATTGCCTTGATTGCAAATATAAATCTATCAAAATTGTATGGATAGAATAAAATAGAATTTTATTTCCTCCCATGTATACCTTTCTCAGGTTTTTACATTTGTTGTTGCCCTCTGTCTCTTATATAAATAGTTATCAAAATTCAATGATATAGAGTAATTTTTAGTAGAAATTTCATAAATAGACTAATTTCCAATCTATGCTGTTTGTAATTGATTAACTGAAAACGGATCCCTTTTTTAAATAACAAACTTATTTCTCAAACTGAAATTTTTTTTATTGAAATCTTAACGAATTCGAAAATTTTAAATTCGAATATGTCTATTTTCAACCCGAAACCTAAATAGTTTATACTTATTAGTTTTTACTTTAAATTGAACTGATTCCTGAGTGGCAGCCTTTTAAATTATACACGATAATATTTCCTTGATATTATTTCTAATTTTTTTGGGACCCTTTAATAGATTCAGAAAGAGTGCGAGCGCATAATGACAGACATTGATTTCAAAGACGAATTTTTAGGTGTTTTCCCGGCTTTTTATGTCCAGAAAATTTTTGCCTACTTCAAAATGGAAAAGCCGAAAATTTATAAAGGAGCTCTTGTTACCATTAGAGATGGTACGTTTCTTTTTCACTATACGTTTTTTCATGAGTCCACTTGAGAAATCATTATCAATTTTAATTATCAATGTAATATATCAATTCCTTGAGGGCTCTTTCGATTCTACGGGAATTACTACCAAATACAAATTTCGTACTTGGTAAGCGGACAAAGGGAAGCAAACTAGGAAAGGGAGCAAAAAAGGTTAATTCTACTTCTGATATATTGTCTTATTCTGAATACATAATTATATGCGAACTTTATATATTTTGTATTTATTCAATGATGACTTTCTAGATTCATGATAAATATGAGTGTTTGTTTCAGTTGAAAGGCAATAAAGGACAAAATGTTCAAGTAAATAGCGAAATGGAAACGCCACATTATCACGTTGAGTGGAAAGTACCAGATACTGCTTTACTAAGAATATTACCAGTAGGATTTTTTATTACTTCATATCGAATAATGCTTTCAAATAAATAATGTGTACAATTAATATCAAGAACTTAAACATTTTTAACAATATATTTCAAAATGTTTCAGATTGGAGCAAATCTGGATGATTATCAGGAAAGCGTGAGAGCTGAGGCAACGTCAAGTGCTCAACCATACATTATTTGTGTCAAAGGAGAAGGAAAAGATCGATTCTTCATTTCAATGGACAGTTGCTTCATTCAGATTGCCGATGATGCAAGTCCAATCTATGCTTTTGACTTACTTTACAAGTTGCATTACGTATTAAACGTGAACTTTGCGAATTCATTAATTTTCCTCTACAATTTTGTAGAATTTCATATTTATAATTCGGTAAAAACAGTTCAGAACTCCGTGCAATCACTGCACAATGTTTTGAAGAATTTTAAGGAACGTGAAGAAGAAAGTGATTGATACTAACTACTGAAACGTGCATCATTTGTAATAAAACATTTTCATTTGAATAAATGAACAAAAAGTTATTACATGTGTGAATAATTACTGCAGGTATATTTAACTGATTCAATTAGTAATTTTCGTTTTACTAATATAATCAATACGATTCTACTAATTGTCAGTGACTCAATTCTAGCCACAGCAATTAGTAGAATTTAACTGACAATCAGATATATTTTACTAATTCAAATTTAGAGAGCGGAAAATTTCTACTGGAAAATGGCCAGATTAGAAATTTGTCAAATAAATTGTTATAAACTATTGATGATTCATAGTGGATTCTGGGCAATCGCAAATCAACATCCTTCTGCACCTACCTTTTAAATATAGGTTCAATGTATTTTATTATTGCGAATAGAGGAGATATAACCTTCGCTCAGAAATTTGTTCATAACAATCTCAAAAAAAATTTTTTATGCAGTCAGCGCTACCGGAAAACTTTTGTGATGAGTTTCTGCATCAAATGAAATTATTCGCAGTCAGGCGATAAATTTTCCGAAAAAATGGCAGCCTTGAAAAGTGAGAAATTTTTTTTTTTTTCATTATTATAATCATATACAAATTTCATCAACAAAGTTACAAAAGAGATTGGATCGTCAGTCGATGCGCAATTTCATTATCTTCCATTTTAAAAAAAGAAATTGCAAATCGGATTAGCGGTTCGGGCTAAAAGTTGATTTGTCCAAAGACACTTTTTTTGCCCCACTGTGGTACGCGTGCTCAAACTTGTGAGCGAAGCGAGCCGCGCGCGAAGGGCACGATTAGAATGTGACCGCATAGCGGGCACATTTTTTTGTTCGTTTTACTTTTGTTGGAGATGCAACTCTTAAGCAAAGAAATTGTCCATTTTAGTTTTAAAATAAGTTTTTTTCAAATTCAAAAGTTCGGTTCGAAATTAATATTTTTGGTAAAGGGGTCAATTATTATGTTGAAAATTTTCCTTTTCTAATAGAATTCAACTGTGCTTGATTCATTATCAAAAAATTTTTTTGTTTGAGATAACAACATTTATATTTTTCTTAGACGATCCATCTCTCTAGAGTTTGATTATACGAATTTTTATTTTAAATTTCGGGTGCTGCGTCGGATGGAATATCTACTTCAACATTTTTCGTGAAAAATGTAACTATTTGATACAAAATGGACTAAAAATCCAAAGGTCTTTCAAAAAATTACATTCTTTGACTCCAAAGTTCAATGATTCGGTTGGAAATGCAACTGTCTTTTTCATATCTGTCCATTTAGTTGAAAATTGAACTATTTGCTTTTTATTTACTCAAAATTCATGTTTTTCGTTTCAATGTTCGTCTTTTTTATGAAACATTCGTCATTTCAGCTTGGAAACTCAACTCTCTCGTTGAATATTTTCTCGTTTGGTAATGGATAATTTTTTTCTATTTTGGTTGAACTTTAAAATACTTCATTGTAAATGAAATATACTTGACTTTCTATTCGAAAGGTTCCATACTGATTTCAATTGTGGTACATCAATTTTATTCAGAAATATGTGAAATATTTTCGTGGAAAATCAACCCATTCCTATGTTTCATTCATTAAATTAGAAACGAAGAACATTAATTTGCTTCCTGAATAGAAAAAAAAGAATCAGTTCAGAGAAAAGTCTTATGATTTTGAAAACAAATATCTTGAAGTTTTCCAGAAATTGATAAATCCCAGACATTTGCTAGTCTATTCAGATCTGGAGATAAATCCCCAGACCTGGGAGGACTGGCGCGAATTCACTTTATCCATCGCAGTGCTAGCGCCGAAAATACATTTAAAAATTTCGAACAATACGAATCATGGTAACACGCCGAGTTACAAAATTTTCATTACCAACGGTTCAGGGACGACATTAAACGTTACGCGTTGAATTTGTCGAGGATACTTGCGGCCGGTATGGCAGTGCACGCCGATGACCGCTATGCAGCATGCAAGGCGGTGCCGATTTTCAGGCGCAAGAATTATTTGATTCTAGATTTAAACAAAAACAAGCAACGACGCAATATTCGGAAAAGAGAAGTCTATACGAGACTCCATCAGGGTCTAAATATGAGGTGGGACAAATGTTACAACAAACAGTTCATCAGTGTGAGAGAATTATGGCTTTGGCGAAAGCCTATCCTTGACGAAGCACCTTAGGTAGATCCTATTTATTAAATTTTTTGTTTCATTTTCAGAAAACTTCTATATTGTTTCTGCTTAAGATGAATGTAACATTGAGGGGTGGATATGCAACTGCAGTTGATTTTTTAAGTATGCCAATAAAATATAAAATGAATGATTGAGTAATAGACATTGTATTATGATTACTTTCCATTAGTTACATATCCTCCATTTCGAAAGATTAATAGTCATTATTTCAATCATAAAATGATACTAATAATAAGATTTATATAAGTATCAGTCAAACTGGAATGGTAAATAACGCGTTATATTAGTGCCAAATAAGGTTTCCATGCGAACATCAATAGACTTCTAATAGGCAATGTTTTCCGTGATTTCATGTATAATACTACTAATTTTAATTAACTGTAATTAATGTTCCTATATTTCACGTTGAATTTGATGTTCCAAAGATCTGCATACTATAGAATCGTATCATATTTGAATAATTATCATGCATCGTCATCACATTTACATTTCGTATAAAATATTAAATTATGAAATTTCCAGCCTTTGAAATTGAAGTTATTTCGATTCCAAATGTTGAAAATGAAACCACTTTGTTTAAAATCTTCTAATTGAGTATTTAATACCTTTAATGCATATTCTTTTTTTAGATCTACTTGGTTCATAAAGGAAGAAAGCATCACTAATATGGTGTAGCAACAACTATTCTATTCCATGGCGGGGAAATTATTCTAGATCCAAGAGTAATTCACGATAGGATTTTTCTTCACGAACAGAAGGGAATATAAATGAAGATTTTTGTGAAAATAATTGGGGTAAGGCATTTTTTCAAAATTGGCAATTAATAATTATATTCTTTTTTTGCATTTTTTTTCACAAAACTGAATAATGATTTACTTCTGTGCTGTGAAGTAACTCGTTACATGTTTGACCAATTATTTGGAGGAAAAGGGTATGTTGGCGCAAGAATTCAGACCATGGAATTATTTTCGTGAGCCTAACTCTTATTGTTTTTGTGAATAACGATATGCGCCAACTCACCCTCTTCTTCTCTGTTTCATTGCTTCACCTTCTTACGGTTAAATCTCCCAAGTTCAAATGATGAAAATAATCGTACTTTGATAATTTGAAATAAAATTCTTCTAATTGTTTCGAAATTCTTGGCTTCTGTTTCTCAAGAATGAAATATGAACAAACACGTGAGGTGTCTTTGGGACACTCGGTTGGAACAAAGTTACGTAATCAAATTTATCTATAGGGCTGTACTAAAAGAATCATCAATAGAAAAGGACAATTTTCTTATACAACGGTTCAATTTTTAACCAGATAAGAAAACTTCAAAAAAATCTTTGAATATCTTGCAAAATTATTGAAGTTCCAAAAGAACAGCTGATTTTTTATTGAATAGCTGAATTTTTTATAAAAAATGTTGACTTTTCACCAAGAAACTAACTTCATACATCCGGAGGAAAAATCCCGACAAAATACATGAGTTTTCATACTATGAGTTAAATTTTTATCTAGAAACCTTGCTAGGAACCATGAGTATTCTACTAATACAGGAAAAGCTAAATTTATAATTGTTCTTGGCTTTTTGTGACCCTCAGTAGTATTATTATTTTTCTGTTTTGTGGCTTTTTAAATCTTCTTTATCATTTACGGACCTGAATCCACAAAACAGAAAACTAATGTTAAATTGATAGTAAAAAAAAACTACTTTTTAACTAAAAGAACAAATTTTTAACTTGTTAAGTTTTATAACAAAAAGAGACGATTTTTCAACAAAATAGTTTAGTCCTCAAACAAATAGTTGCATTTTCGACCAAGATGATTAATTTTCTGCCCATGAAGATAAGCGTTTAACAAAAAAGTCTAGTTCTCAAGGAAAAAAGTTGCATGTTTAAGAAATTATCAAGTATTTAACCAGGATGGATAAATTAAGTTAAATAAAAAATTAAGTCCAACGATTAGGTTAATTTTTTATCAAAACAGATAAATTATCAACGGAGAAAATGTGCTTTTAAGCAGACAGAAAATGGTTCAATCAGCTGTTTCGAAAATCGATTCAGAAAAAAAAAATTTATCACCAAATTCATCGAAAAAAAGACGAATAATTTTTTTAATAATAATAATAATTTTTTTAATAATTTTTTTTTCTGATAAAAAAATATGCATTCTCTACCAAACAGAGTAATTTTTTATTTATAAAAAGTCAGTTTCTGAACAGAAATAGAATAGACAAATTTTCATACCAAAATTCAATTTCCAATCATATAAAAAATGAATTTCTAAGAAAAGATTAAAATATTCAGCCAGAAAGGTCAATCTTAAAAAAAGTATTCTGATGAAATGGTTTAGGGACTATACTTAAATTACGTTACGGATTAGAGGGCCTCTAAACGACCTCCCCCCCCCTCCCCCATGTAATAAGCCGTACTAGAATACTTCTGCCCCCCTCAAACTCCGTACGTAACTTTTTATTTTTGTACATTTTTGCTGTCCTGAACTTGAGGGACGTCCATAAACTTCTTTTTGCAGAAAACTTATATTATCAATTGAAAATACAACTATTCGGTTAAATGTTAAAGTCTTATGTTAACAAATCATCCTGTTTTTATAAAGATTAATAATTTCACTCAAAATTTCATTTATTTGGTTGAGGATTTAACTATTTTGTTGAAATTTGATTTTTTTCTGATTTAAGAATTGATTTTTTCATCTAAAAATGTAACTGCTCCATTTCTGGTTGAAAATTAGTATTTTTTTATGAAAAATTAATCTTTTCTCGAGAAAATTATATTATCTTCTTAAAAAATAATTTTTCTAATAAAAAGCTAACCTCCTTGGTTGAAAATTCATCCTTTCGGGTAAAAAATTCAACTGTCCGGTTTCAACTGCCTAACTATTTTGGTTGAGGATTCAACTATTTTTTGGAAATTCGTCTTTTTTTTGGTAAAGAAGTAATATTTTCATCAGAAATTCAACTAATTAGTTTTTTCTGGTGAAAGATCCATCTTCTAGGCTAAGAATCCATTTTTTTAGTTAAAAATTTTACTATTTGTATTTTTATACAAATTTAGTTTTTTTTAAAATGAATTTGGTGAAGAACAATTTTTTTCTAAATTAATTTTCGAAACGGCTGATTTATCTAGTTTCTGTTTGCTCAAAAACCTATCTTCCCTAGTTGAAAATTTATCGGTCTTGATTGAAATTTAACTTAATCGTTGAAATTTTATTCATCTTTGGTAAATATTTAATATTTTTTTAAACATGCAACTTCTTGCTTGAGATCTAAACTGTTTTGTTAAACTGTATTTCGACAGGAAATTTTTCATCTTTGTCGAAAATACACTCGTCCGTTTGAGAAATAAACTATTTTGTGGAAGAATCGTATTATTTTCGTTGTTGAATAAAACTAGTTCAAAATTTTTTCTTTTGGTTAAAAAGTAGTTCTTCGAACTAGAAATTTAACTCTTCCATTATTGGTAGAATACTCATAGTTTCTAGATCGAAATTCGACTTATTGTTTGAAAATTTATTTATTTTGTTGAAATTTTGCCTTTTGATATAAAATTAATTAGTCTTCCAGATAGAAAGTTTTCGATTGATAGTTCGCTTTCGATAGTATAAAATATATCTTTTTTGAATGGAAATTCATTTTTCTCAGTTCGAAATGAACTTTTTTCTTGAGAATTTAATTATATGGTTGAAATTGCATCTGTTTTCAATTGAAGTGTAATCTCTTCTGCAAGATAATTTGAAAATTTGGTAGAAAATTCATCTTTGTAGTTTGGAAATTCATTTGGTTGAACATTCGACCATTCTGTTAAAAATGTAAT